>GL501554.1:83450-101606 GCA_000149185.1 Mayetiola destructor
CCCTTCCTCTCTCTCTCTCTCTCGGTTGTTTGATGTGTATCATGGCGTAAAAGTACTTTTTCGATAATAACTAAATGTGAAGAGCAAAGGGCGAAAAACGCCCTCTTAAAAACCACGAATCCACTTTGTAATGATCCATTCTGAATGAATCAATGAAGATGGTAATTGATAAAATAATAATAATATGATCAAAGGCATAATGATATGACCATAGAATGAGCCCTATCAAATTTAATCCCAAAAAATAATAGACTAAAACTTTTCGAGATGCGATTTTTATAATCAACAATTTGTGACGATTTGTGCAGCAGTGGCCATTCGCATTGCTTATGTTAATTTAACAGAAAGCCCCGTACAAATGTGATTTTGAATTTTGCCGTTGTTGGCTTTGCGGTATTCACACTTCAAAATGGCTGTTCGCCAGTACTATGTCTTACGGCTTCGTGTCGATTTCGATCGTGATACGAAGCCATTGCTGAGCAAAGAATAAAATAAAATGTATTTTTGTTGTGAAAAAGTGAAACGAATGTTAGAAGCGAAAGAAAAAAAACCCATGGGGAAGATGCATGCTGTTAAATATGCATTGCGTTGGAATCCAATTTAAGTATTCTGTGTGAATTCATGCAAGCATATTCAAACCACAGCATCCAGACCAACTCAAGCCACTCACGTCAACCCATCTTGAAGCGCACGGTGCGCAATTTCTATTTTTCATTCGCTAATCACAAAAATAGAATGAATATATATATATATATATATAAATTTTATTCGCAACAATGGCATCGACTTTTTGGGCCCATTGTCATCACATTTAACGAAAAATGCAAGCGTTGCTAGAAACGTATAAATAAATAATCCGAAACCACCAACGAACATAAAACAAAAAGTTGATGATGAACGTATCACTTTCTATTATTTTAGAATTTGTTTTGTTTTCGTTACGCTATCGAGACATGCATCACAAGAAGGAGAAACAATGAAACAAAATGAATCGGATTTTGTTTTTTTTTTTTTGGTTTATTAAAAAAAAATATTATTAAAACGAAACGGCGGCCCGAATGATCAGAGTTTTTGAGAAATGGTTACGGCTATGTAATTGTGTTCAGGTCTTCATTTCACTCTGGCTTGTGATTTATTATGAAAAATAAAGTTGAAAAAAAAAAAATGGGAAAAATGTCATATTCTCTTTTCAAATCAGCAGAGATGTTTTCTTTTTCCTCTGCATTTCTTTCTTCAAAAGTATAAGACGACAGAAATGTCAAACCAGACGAAAAAAAAAATGAAAAAAAAAATAAAAACTGAGAAATAAACGTTTACATATGAGAGCATGTGTTCGGGCGTTCAGTGTGTTCAGTGCTAAAGCAATAATTTCAGGAGTTCATGTTGTGTAGTTGTGATGTACAATATATATTCAATGAATTGACAGTGTTTTTGGGCCTATATGCTTTGGCTTACAGCATATTCGAATGCATGCTCTCTCTCTCATAGGTGAATTCATCGTTTTTATATTATGATGCTTAAGAAATATTCAAACACATATGCACATTGAACGATTGTACAACACGTATCCATATTCGATTCATGTCTTTTGCATCCAACATAGTTTATACACATATGCAGCGGCTGGCAGCCGAAACAAAACAGACATACAAAGAGTAGAGAAGAGATGGAGAAAAGAACTATTTCATTTATTTCGTCCACCGAATGGAATTCAAACTTAAATGGAAAAAAAAAATGGAAAAAATAATGTTAAAACACGCATACTACAATTGGCTATCGAATCGAGATGTTTTTTTTTGTCTATGAACGTATGGGTGTGTGTGTGTGTGTGTGCATGTATAAACGCAAATTGTAAGACATCTGAATGAAACAAAATGAAACCAAATACAAAATTTGTATATAATGTACTACACATCCGACCACAATATTTGTATCAGCGATGCATCTGTTCGATTTCTCTGAAATTTTCCAACAAAACCATTAATTTTTATTTGTAACATTTTCAACAATTGATTTACCGACACAAAAATTCGATAAATCTTTTTAACTCAATTCGGAAAACATCAATACAATGGTATCAAAATCCAAAATACAAATTGTTAGCCAATAGCCAATCACACACTACACACTGATATTAACACTTTGATACCATACTGATCGAAAAAAAAATTCATCTGAATTATAGAGAAAAATACATATTCGAAACAAGATCCAAAAAGATTTAGTCACCGCAGTTTTAGAACAGCAATGACAACGACAGCCAGATCAAACAAAATAAAAATGTGAGAAAAGCGCCACAAAAAGGGGAAAATTATATCAACAAGTTCGCAAGTTCCACACGAAAAACAGCGTGAATATTTTATAAGAAGAAAAAAAAACCCCCCCACGGAATATGATGTTTCGTCCGTTTTTATAAAGTGTTCCAGGCGTATCTACACATTTGAAGATTTTGTGTACAAACAATATAATGTAGTATAATAATGAAAAGAACGAGAATAAAATTTATCATGCCGTTCGTCAACCTTCAGCGAAAAGAGAAAATGAACGATGTGTTTCTTTGATGTTGTAGCGCGCGCAAAAGATTTTTCCTCAACTTGCCAATCTAAAGTGTGTTCGCTTGTTGAATTTAGCCATTGCCGTACCCGAGTAATCTATTTTTGAATCAGAGCACTGTGCCCGGTGCCTTCTCTTTCTCTCTCTTTCTCGCTCTCTCTATGTTTTCCATTAAATCAAAGAGTTATCTGTAATTGATTCTTCAGCAAAAGGTTTTCGTATCACGGCATCAATTCGTCACAATTGTAATAAGAAGAAGAAAAAGAAGAAGAAGAAAAAAAAACGGCAGCAAAAAACAACATATTCTCTTAACAAAATGAAGAACCTACAACGATTAAATTCAACTGATCAGTGAATATGTGTGCAAATGAAAAAAATGAAAAAATCAGAGCATTTGCGCCATTCATTCAATCGAATGAATCATGAATACGAAATGTTTTGTTTCGATTCTTGGAATAATTTTTTTTTTTTTTTGATTTTTGTCTATTGGGCACATGTTTTGATACGACATTCCTGCCACTTGAAATTCAAACTGTTACGAAAGAAAGAGAGAAAGAAGAATTATGAAAAAAAAATGAAAAAAAAAAATATGGAAAATATCGAACACTATCAGATTTCTTCTGCATCAAGCCAATCAACAGCGTTCCATGTGAAGTTTAAACTGACATCGATGAATGACAAACGATATGGAATACAAGCGAAATGAGGAAAAACGTGTATTGCGAGAAAGAGAAAAAGAGAGAGAAAGAGAGAGAGAGGGAGAGAGGTAATAAACCCACTAACGAGACACACTGAATGACTGTTGATTAATTTTGAATGACATAGATCTCTGATTGGGAAAAACTAAATTGAATATGTATGAGAGTAGACTTAAACGTTTCCAGATGCTTTGACCAGTTTCAGTTTACCCATTCACAAAAAATATAAAAAAAAAAATAAAACTAAACGACACAAGACCAAATTACGATTTTATACAATGCTCCATACTCCATACTCATAGTCAGACTCAGCTCATGCAGTTCAACGTAGCTCAGCTCATATATGGTGCTTTGTATGCATATTATATATATGTTCATTGTTCACATATGTATAATTGCCATCCATTTAGAACAGCATTTTGGAAATGTCTATTATAAAATATATAAAAAAACAACAACAACAACAACAAAAAATTGAAGATGCAGACTTGCTTTTTGACATCAAATCTACATATATTGTTGTTTGTCTCTTAAAAAATTTGATTATCATCTCATTCGGTCATATTTTTTCTCTTGATTTTTGTCATTTGAAGATTTTGAACAGCTCTTTTTTGGAAAAACATACTCCCTATAATGGGTCATAGTGCACAATGGTGTGCATTTAAACGTAGCAGAGAAGCGAATAAACTAGTCGAAAAAGTGTTAAAAAAATAAATAAATAAAATTAATAATAAAATACGAATAGAAATGGGATTTTTTTTCTTCTCTCTTCTTCTATTCTTCATTGTTTCATTCTGTATGTCGTTTAGCTTTGTTCTATCATGTTGAGGGATCAATCTCAGTTTTTATGTTGTTTTTGTTGGTCTTTTTTTGTTTTTGTTAATAAATGTAGTCTGCTATGATATGTTCCAAATTAAAGCCATCAATGTGATATGTGTCGACGTTTTAGTTTCCTTTTAAATTAATGAAGTGAATGCAATCGACCCAAATAAACTAATAATATGACCATCATTTTGAAGGCGGGCATAAACTGGTCTTTTATATGGTTTTTTAAAATTAATATTTACATATAATTACAACTAAAACGGAAGATCGAGGATTTGACTCTTGGGGCTGGCGACTTTTGAATGTGACTTTTATTGATTCTATCATTCTGTTTTTTCTTTTTTCGCTCCAAATGTTCATCAGTTTAACGAATGATATTATACACAATCAAAATGACAAAATAAAAAAAAATAATGTCAAATCCATTCAACGGATAAATTATGCAAAGAGAAAAATTGCATACTAAGCACTAAAATCCAGCACCTACACTCTGGAAGCCATACAAGCTTCATTTATTTAACTCATAATAGCATTTTGTGGTTTGGATTTTCTTTTGAAATTGAGTTTTCGATTTGAGCCGCCTTGAACGATTGTATCGTTATATGAAATGGAATTTTTTGTTTTTTGTTTTAACAAATTGATAGTATGAGAACAAAAATGAGAACACCGACCGCATTTACAAGCAATTTACACTCCACATTTCAAATTAAATATTTCGTAAATCATAAGTTTTGAATGATGATTTGTTCCCAATTGATTCCAAAGGCCATTCCAATTAAAGGCATTGTCAATCTTCCTTAGAAGATTTTGATGTCGTTTTTTTTCTTTTTTTGGTTCGCAATCGCAAAAATGTAACGATTGACTTAATCAATATTGAAATGAATGCTGGAAACAAGAACAAAACAAACACACACACACACACACACAGGAATAGTATAGTATACTCAATTACATGTCAATTAACCGACTCATCCATTTAACTGGGTTCATGAGCGCAAATCATTTGCCATACAAAAGTCTAAAACGACACCAACATTTTCTATGCGATGCATTGTACATTATACAAACAGTTGTGCAAGCTGAATAATTCTGTTATGTTAGCAGTAAACTAACGTGGAATATGTATTCAAGGCTACTTTAGATATAGATAGTTTTTGTAGCAAAATTGATTACCCTAAAGTACAGCCATCCATTTTCATCGTATGCATTACACTTCAATTTACTTTGGTTCCTTTGATATGGGATGCATGGTAAAGCGTTCAGAGTTCACAGGTTACAATATATATCGCACACAATTTTCATCGATTATCATCAATTACATGCGCATGCAAAATAGAAACAAGAATATGCCATTCGAATCGTTTGAAGTTTCATTCCTTGATTTAATTCTCAGTCTGAACGACACATACACACACACACACATTCACATAATCATTTGGTGATATGATTACAAAAAGGAAAAAAAAAGGTAATGCGATCATTTCGTTAAAAGTCTGAAAGTGAATTTTCTTGTATGGATCCATTCAGGATATCTCTAAAAATGAAGGTTTCCAATTCGATCGCTTGTGAAAAAGTTTTTTCTTTTTTTTTTTGTTCGATTGAAAATTCATTATTTTTCCCTTTTTTCCGGCTTCGTTAAGCCATTTCATTAGAAGCCTTGTAGACAGTAGTGAATATGTTTTGCATTACACATACAGCATTACATTTCAAATGTAACGAAAAACGACACACATACACACGTGCATACGCATCTGTTTGCGTATGTTAGAAAATAATTATATTTGTCGTTAAATTGTTCCATTACATGGAACATTCAACAATAATAATAATATATCACAATCATCTTAAATGCGATGCGTTCGACCGATGACATATCTACAAACATCCACCAACCGAATGCGCCAAGGTTGTTCAAAGTGAAATTACCATTCGCTTCTGTTCATCATGGAAAGAAAACAAAAAGAAGAAGAAAAAGAAGAAAAAAACAGTGAAAATTCTTATTTCGTAGACTAAACACATTGAACATTGAAAATTCCATTACTGAATCGTTTGTTGTTGGCATTCAGTTAGAAGTTACCAATCAGCAGTCACCAGTCAGGGCGCACAAGGCACCATAGCCTCCGAAAATGTTTCAATCATTTTCCAAACTAGAAAACTAATAAATTCGAATTTATGTGTCAGTGACGAATCGGAAACTTTCCCCAAATTATACATATATGTTAGGTTTACAGTCGTACCATTTCGTGCCATTATTATTATTATCACAGTTAAAAAAAAAATAAAAAAATAAATTGAGTTCGTACCGTGAATTCATATATCCCATGTTAGATTGTATATATTTTTTTGTACGGTTTCATTTTAAATTCAAACGTCATCGTTACACTTCCCGTGTCAAAAAAGACTAAATAATAACACTAAAATAAAATTCTAGTTTGAATCGGATACACGTGAACCGGAAATCGATGAAAAGAAACCAATGATAAAATAAAATTTCCATTTTTTTCTTTTTTCTTTTTTTTTTTCAATTAAAAAAATGAATTTTGGGAAATTTAGTGAGATTGCGTCAATGCATCATCCAGGGCTAATGAATTGTTGTGTCAACCTAATATACACGAGCCCCATAATCATGGCATTGTTCTGAAAAATTTATTATGAATTTACTTATGTGATTATCATCGTTCATCGTTTATCGTTTTCACAGTTTTATGGGCTAACGAACACTTAATTTCCATTATACGGGCCTTTTCCCGACAGCCCAAACAATCAAGAAAACGGTGAAGAAAACGAAAAAAAAATTTAAATAAATGAATTCATTCTTCAGTTTATCTGCGTAAATCTTGGTGGACGACAAATTCCCATATATTTTTAAAATATGGAATTATGGACATTGCGGGCGAAAGAAAGGAACGAAAAGCAAAAAAAAAAAGAAGAAAAAAACAGATAACAATGAATGATGAAAGGAAAAAGGAATACCAACGGTTGGTTTTTGCACAATTTCCATTGTCACAGCAAACAGTTTCATCATGTCACGATTAATTTATAAATATTAATGGAATGGTTTGAGCTGCGCTGAATCAATGTTTGCGTTAGCAATGCAAATGCAAGAAGCATCGTCTTAATTTCTTTGTCCTTTTGCGGATAGACGGACAACGAACAACACCATTCGAAAGCAAGTTTTTTGTTGTGCAAAGTAAAAAACAATAAAAAAAAAATATATAAATTTTTTTTTTGATGATAAACAGTGAAATATTACAACGGGAAAAAATCTGAATAAATTATCCAATGTAAAATTATTATTATTATCATAGAAACGGAGCGAACAGCAATAATAAGCTATTCTTTGTCTTCGAATCCATTCTTTATCTTCATTTAGGGTGTTTGTTTTTATGCCTTTTGATTTAGTAATAATTAACGAAGAACAGACGACGTTAAATTAATAATCATTCAGACAAATAAACGAAATATTTTCCCATTTCTACCGACACAATGCAAACCCATGGAACAAGAAAACAAAAATAATTTCGTTTAAAATGCAACAGAAAATACTATTCGAGTAGTGAAAAGTTTAGCATTCGTTGTAACATTGTGGGTACCAAAAGTGGTGCCACATATTTAGAAAAAAAAAGATACATAAACATTAAACACTCAAAACCCGCATGTAACATGTAAAAATGTCCATAATTTGTGAAAATTTATTATTTATTATGTTGCACTCTTTTGCCGGCAAACAAAAAGACAAAAATGTAATTTTCTTCGGTTTTCCATTCAATTTCCAAGCTAAGATCCAATCACACCGAATCGTCCGTCAGTTTTTTTTTCTCTCTTCTTTGCAGTTTTTATCCATTAAGACGAAATATTCTTTGCATAAGCGCAATGTATTCCGCCTGCGAATAAATATTAATAGATGATTTTTATTTTTCATAGTTTGCAAATTCAAAGTAAACTTTACATCATCCTTTATGCTTCATAGCTATTTGTGCATGACAGCACATCGCATACTAGATATAAACTTGAACCCTATTTTATTTTTCTAGTTTATTTTGTGTTGTTGTCGAATGAATACTGGATACTGGATACTGGATACCATGTCATTCGATTGTCGGCTTTTGGTCTCGACCATTTTATTATTATTCATCAGTCATAGCCATAGTATTTGGCCACTATCAGAAAGTCATTGTTTCAATCAATGCCAGAATCGATAAACAACTCAAATAACCAAATGATACGATAAAATGAAAAATGATTTATCACCCCAAACCAAACATAACCGACAACATCACACATTTACACAGTATACATAGTTCTGTACATTGTCATGGACAGAACAAAATGAAATATAATTAATTGATACACACTCACTGGATAGAGTCACTGCTCATTGATCACCTACCAATTGATTGTTTATTATTATTATACTGCGTCGTTTGTATTGATTGAGGATATTTTTTTTTTTCGGTAATATACAGAGCGTTAAAGGAGAACGAAAATGAAAGCAAAAAAAAAAATAAAATCTCAATATGTCACAGCTACTTTACCTTTAGCTTAACCTGACTAACGCCGCCAAGCCCATGAAATATTATTTTTAGAATGTTTATCACGTACGATGAATGCAATTATTGTTGGTGTGTTGTTGATTATGCTTTCTTTTTAAAAGACTTTTTGTTTGGATTCGATTTGCCCATTTGAAATCCAAAATGGTTTTTTAATTTCTTAATGCGAATGGATCGGTGGCCCATACGCACACACACACACACACACACACACACATTGGAAACGGATATCCGTATTGCGCTAATTTCAATATTAAGGTTGTTCATTCTTCCGATGGAACATTTAAAATTAAAAATATGAAATCATTTTGGTATTGTTTGGTTCGATACAAAAGTGCTTACTTTTGTGCTCTCTCACATAAAACTTTTTGTATTTTTTTTTTTTTGTATTTTGGCAACCAAACGACTTACGGCTTACGAATACCAAAATGACTAGAATTCTAATGAATTTCATAAACGCTGCTGTGGGATCATTAAACTTATCGGTTTTGCTTTTCATTTTTCATCGCCACTGACAGCCACCATTCCCGATAAACGCACAACGTTAATTTAGAAATGTTGTTAAAATTAGAAAAAAAAAAACAAAAAAAATCGAACACATCAATTTGTTCAATGCCATCCATGAATTCTCATGACAAAGTGAAAAGTTTTCGAAATGAAAACATTAAACATGATGAAATTCCTCGCAGCGATAAAATGCGTACTGAAGTACATATTCAATGATTTCAAAGTTCAAAGTATATATAAATATTTGAATATAACATATGCTCGTCAGTTTTTATAAATAGTTGACGATTCAATCGAAATGACCATTATTTTCCAAAATTTTAATATTTATTTATTTATTTATTTATTTTTTTCTCCATAAATTCCATTCATCAAATTCGTCATAATCGAATGCTAAATATCACACTTGCTATTAAACCTTTTTTTTTTTCATTTGCTACTTTTATTTAGAGTGAGATAAGAAGCCAAAGAAATTATAATGATGAAATCATTCAAGATTGCTTGCTGTTTAAGGCCTTTTAATGAGTTCATTATTTTCATTATGAATTAGCCGATAAAAAAAGAAAAGAAATCATTCGCTTGGGCCAGCATAAGCATCTCACGTATCACCAGTGCTATAAATCAAAAATGATTAATTTCAAATTTCGAATGGCATAACATAATCGGGATTCGATTGAAAAGCATATGTGACGCAGGTATCGAAACAATTTTGTGCAATCATCATCTTAAATTGATTCTGTGCGCTCAGTGCCAAAAAACGTACACCCCACAAGGCTAAAGTGGATGTTAGTGCAAAAGTTCAAGAGAAATGTGTGATAACATTTTCTAGGGCGAACTATAGAAAGAAAAGAAAAAAAAAACTCTTTTAAAGACGTGAAATGAATTTTAGAGCAGATTTATGACTGTTTTTCCATCGTATTTCTATCTTTTCCTGTTATGTCTTTGAAAAACAGTAAATGTATTGATCAAATGAAACTGTTCGTTCACGAGCTGATATAGTTTATCAATAAAATTGGACACACAAAAAACATCAAAAAAAAAAAAAGAAAAAAGAAAAAAAGAAAACATTTCGTGACATTGATTCAATCAAAATACATCGTGCGTACATGTAACGGGGGAAAAGGTATGAAATAAGGAGACAAAAAGTTTGAATAGAACGAAAAAAATAAAATAAAATTGACAAACATTATATGAATGTGAACGAATTATGTTTTACCATCGATACACAATGCATAGCCCTTCGCAGAAGGCACAAAAGATTCAAAGATTTCAAATAGAGCCCATTTGTGTGAATATCACGTAAAATGAGACCATCAAAAGTTACAAATATCATATCATATAGGGGCATAGGGCAATCTTAATCAATGGTATAGCAGTGCTCATTGAAGCTCATTTCTCACTACCTACCACCAAACACCACAACGAAGAAATAATGAAAAAAACAAAAAAAATATATCAAAACGTTGTTATGTTCATAGTTGCGGTATGCGGTGTTTTATGATTTTTGTCGATTGTTGTGCTTGTCAGTTTGGTGTCGTTTTCGTTTCCTTCAGTTAATCGAATCAAAAAGAGTTTTTTCCTCATCTTTCATTCTGTTTTTTCTTTGATTTGTTTATTCAGTATGTGTATTTTTTCTCATCTTTTTATTTTTTCTTTTTTTTCTTTTTATTTTAAGTTATTCCTCCATTCCGGTGCCCAAGCAAATACATTTTTAACTTCATAATCCTTCATACTTGAAACTTTGGAACTTCTATTCCGTCTCTAGATATAAATGCAATATATGTGTTGTCGTCCGTGTTTTTCTTTCTTTCATTCTCTCGATTTCCATTTCTTTTTCTTTTTCTTTTTTTTTTGTCGTTTCGACTTTTTTTTCTCCACATTCAGAATATTGAAGTACGTTTCAAATACAATTACGTTTAACACCAAAATCATAGGCTATTTACAAATATGAAATGCTATGTAAAAAAGCAAAATTTTATATATTATTTATTATTATACATAGCAATCGACTTGTTTGGATCCCGTTTTTGTATTTACTAAACGAAAATACATTTGTTGTAAATGCCATTCACCACGTTTATTGTTAAACGTCGAACGCTTGGCGTTTCAATACCAAAAAAAACAGAGACAAAGAAGAAGAAAAAGAAGAAGAAGAAGAAGAAAAGACAAAATATGTTTCTTCCAATGAATGCGAAAAGATAATGATAAATGTTGTACAATGGCTCTGCCAACTGCGAACTGCGAACAAAACTACTTCAAACGCACAAAACTATTGTGTGCGCCCAATGTCTCTTTCAAATTACTTGAACAGGCCTGAATTTTTATGTTCATATTCAATATTTGTTCATAGTTTCATGTCACTACATCGATCTTTGTCTTTGGCTCGTTCACAATTTGGGCTGTACACTGTACACTGTACAATAGCTGTGTTTGTCTGAGTATGAGCATTTAGCAATGCAATCGATATATGTATCACCAGAGTCAGTAATAATACGAAAATGGAGAGCCAAAATCTGAGTACCGATACATGGGTCATTGTAGCAAGGTACCCGTACTAACAAGGTTCGAACATCGGTGGCAACATTTTTTTTCACATTTTCTTCTCTAATTCATGCTCTAGAAGGACATTCATTATGTACGGGGACTTTTGCACTGGTACTCACATTTTGACGTAGGTTTTCCCCTTTTATTGCTGGCCTTGATTTATACAAGAATTTCATTTAGAGAAAGCGAATGGATTTTTTATTTTGTTTAATATCAAATGCAAATAAATAGCGACAATCAATATCAATAAACTAATAGAACAAAAATGCAAATAAAAAAAAAAGAAAAGAAAAAAGAAATCTGAATAAATAGACACATCAGCCAAAAGTGCCAAAAATGTTGAATGTTAAATGTAAAATGTTGATACTTATTTTGTTGTTTATGGGCTATGGAAAATGAATGGTCCCATACTATTTTACATAATAATAATAATTTTTTCGACAAATGTTTGGCCGAATGTTTTAAACGGAAAGTCCTAAAACGGATAGCCGACAGCATTACCATCATTTTCATTCTATAAAATCGTAATCCAAAGTAAAAATATTTTTTATGGTTTTATCCCAGTTTTGAAACCCCAAACACAAATCTCTCTGTTTCGATGAGAGAATAAAAAGTCTTTTCATTTCATTTGAAATGCTTTTATACAATTTTTTGAATAAAATATTGCCACTTTCTCCATCATTTCATTCTTCTTTCTTTCATTTCGTGTCGGTGCTCGAGTTCACCAATTTTGCTTGTGTTTCACCCGCAACAGTCATGTGTTTCGGACGACAACAACAACAACATCAAAACTTATAAAAAAACTTTTTGTGCCGGCCTATTAGCTGGCACTGTTGTTTTTTTTTTCTCCAAAAATTTATTGCGCATTTGCTAATATAAATCAGTTTGAGCCAAAAAAGGGCTGATAACTGAATAAATTGCTTGTAGTACCCGAAACCATAGCATAAAATATAACGCATACATGCACATATCATCTCAGGCCAGACACCGACCAACAGTCGCTAAACAAAAAAATTGAAGGAAAAAAAAATAAGTGAAAATGGAAATATTTTCAAAAATTTTTTTTTTTTCAATTCATTTCATTTTGTGTGTTTGTGCGTATGTTATGTATCTAACACTCTATGGATAAATATGCGTATCCGTTTATTTGTTTATCTCGGATTTCCATATGAATAGTAATATTTATACTGTTCATCGTCATCACTATTCTGTGTGAATAGTAAAAAGGTGAATCCAGCATTATGGCAATTATATGTCAATTGAAGACAAAAGTGGAATTGAAACAGAATTTGTCTTCGATCATCCGATCATCCGATGTGTTGTTGTTGTTGTTGTTGTTGTCGTTTTTCCATTTTGAATAGAAATTTTCTCATTCGATTTATTTTCTTTTCGGGGCAATTTTATAATGAAATAAGCACTTGAAGTCGAGCCAAAATAAAGAGAAATAAAGAAGATGAGACGAAATTTCAAAACCAAGTCCCTGATGAAGGAAAAACCGATGAAACACGATATAAATAACGGAAATCAAGAATTGGAGCGAAACGTGACGTGGATATTTTGATTTTCATTGAATATTCGGCCATTTCTATTATGATTTGTTTTTCTTCTTTATTTAAGGTTTCATGGTTCGAGCAATTTTTGTTCAATATTAAATGTGCTTTTACCACTGCATTTTGATTTTTTATTCCATGTCAACTGCTCATTCACTCGATTCCGATAGTTTTCGCGCAAATACAACAAGCAAAAAAACAAACGAAAAGTGTTGTCGTTCGCACGAATTCGTAAAAAAAAAAAACATAATTTGAACAGAGAAAATAGTTGACGGTTGACAAGCGCTCGATGCTATGATAACATAAACAAGAACGAATGATAAAATAAAAACGAAAAAATTGTACAAAAAAAAAAAAACAAAAAAAATGGCATTGAGCATTGAACAAAATCAAATGGGTGAAATATTATTAATAATAATAATGTAAATCATGTAATGAATTGGTAAGGCCCACACAGAATACATCCACCAACGATTGACATAAGTTATTAATCGGTTTTTGTATTCGACATTCAATGTTCAGCATTAATTTATATGACTTAACGGTAAACGGTGACAAATACTGGAAAATTCTTGTGCCATTGTTTGTCTGTCAGACCAAATTTATTGTTATACATATTTTTCGATTATTTTTATTTTTTTTTCATTTTTTTTTTCAAATTAACGAAGTTATGAAAATATGCTGAATAATTTGCGAGCATTTGATTGATTTATTTGTTCGTTGTCAACGATAATCAACATCGATTATAACATTAATATGAAATCTTTTTTCCATTTCACTCATCATTATTACACACACACAAATCGCATTTATATCACTAAAACGAAAAACCGTCGTTTATAAATGGGCTTGAGCATTAGAATAAATCAATTAATATAATTTTGTGAAAGAGTCATTTAATAATTTTATTTTAATGTTTATTTTCAGGTAAGCGAAGAGGCCCCATTTTTCACTTTCTATGTGAAGCTTGTACATTTTCACATTTCAACAGTTCTCAGTAAGACAATAACAATTTAATCATTTGAAATTTGATAGTTTGTGATTTCATGATATGTGGACTGTGGACTGTGCACTGTGCCTAGTGTGCACTGTGCACACGTTCATTCATGTCTCATAAACTTACTAAGAATTATTATTATTAAAGGGAATCAACGAACAACTTTTCGTTGCATTTTAATAAATTTTAACTTTTCGAATTGAATTCAGTGAATTTGTTGGTTTTTGAAATGATAGCAGTTAGAAAAAGACACAGAAAACCAGAGATACATTCATTTGAATCATTCAAATTTCGAACATTTATTTGAGAAAATGAAAAATTGATTTGAATTCGAAATAATAATAATAATTGAATGTTTTCACATCATATTTTTATCGGATTTATCGATTGGATGTGACAGAAAATAAACTCGCGACAAAAACCCATTAATTAATTATGATGTACGCAAATAATAATAAGAAATGGCAAACGGTAACAATTTCAACATTTCAATTAAGTACAGAAATCATGCCCAATAAAATGAGCAATGAGCACACCCGTGTGTGAATGTGTGTTCTTGTGCAACAGCCGCACCAAATAATACTGGAGCGATAAAAACAAAGAAAATTCACCAATATTTACATCACACACATATCAAAACTGCAAAAATAAATTTAATGGACGCATTGCAAATCGGCGGATGCTTGATGCCGATTCAAATATGTTGTTTAAAGTTAAATTAAGAAGAAATTTCGCATAAAAAAAAAATGAAAATTGTTTGATATGCTCGATGTTCGTATAACATATGCACATCTTCCATATGATGTACACCTGGTGCTAGCAGCATAAACTGAACACATCAACAAAAAAAAAAACAAAAAAATAATCAAATCAAATGTCGAGAAAAAAGAAGAAGAAGAAGAAGAAGAAGAAGAAGAAAATAACAGTATGAAGCGACAGAGATAATAAATTAAAAACACACGCCCGTTTCCGATTTATCGATGTGTGCGTTAGGTGACTGAATGTTTCAGAGCATAAAGTAATGTCTCCACTAATTTATGCATACAAAAATATTTGATAAAAAGTCCTTTAAACCAAAGCCGGTCTCAAGATCCAAATTGGGCTTTGAATGAAATTTGCTGCCGGCTGAACAGCCATCGCAAATGACAAATATGGTTATATGTACTCGTCGAAAAGCGCCAGCAAAAGATTGAGAAAGAATGAAAAAAAAAATTTCTTAGAGAAAAAGATATTTCATTCAATTTGATTACGTTTTGCGTTCATCAGCCTCTTCGCATACAATTAAAAATAATATATGAAATTTTGAACATTTACATCTTTGAAATTTGAATTTGAATCGTTGTTCCATTGTTCGGATGTTATATTATAAAATGATTGTCGACTATTCTGCATATATAATATATACAAAATATACAATTCAATTCGTTTCGTATCGCTAATAAAATCACACCCATTCACATTAGACACATTTGTTTTCAATCATACAATCGACGAATACGCATACAAAATTTTATGTATGCATTTATTAAACTCTTTTTCCAGTTCTTATTCTCATTCTTATTGAACATTCAGCGAAAATACGATTTGTCGGATTGAAAATGAATTATTCCCAAAGAAGAATACGTGGACGTAACCGAATGGCCTAACGTTCCACACACACACACACACATACACACACTCACGCCCACACATGCTCCATGTTTTGAAACGTTCATTCATTATTTTTCCTGCAGTCAGACTGAAAACATGAGTGCTAATCGAAATTGATTTTGGTTTAGATTAAAATGGAAAAACAAAAATTCATTTTATAATCGATGTTCGATATTGAATGCCCCAAATCATTTCTATTCATTCAAAGAATTTCATCAATTGAATCAATAATGGAAAATTCAACGTCGAACATTTTTTTTTTTTTTTGATTTTACGCTATCATTTGTTCAGACTTTCGTTCGAAGAGTGAACAATTGGAATGCATTTTTGGTATGAGTATTGTATGATTATTTGGGTTTATGGTCGATATAAATTCATATAAATGAATGATGTTGATGTGAGCTAAAAAAAATAACTAGAAAAAGGCATTCCTTCATATATCAACAAGCTTCATTTCCATTCGTACTCACGCTAAATAAAGCAATAAATATTACATTATGTTTAAGTGAAGTGTGTGTGTGTGCAATATTACTGCAGTTTTACAGTTTTTCTTTTGGCTGCAAATAGTCGCGGTATGTTTCCAGTTGCCATCAAAGAAAATTCAATGGAACACAATTGGAAAGCCCTTTGATATGATTGACAATTGCTTGATGCCATCTGATTGGCTTTTATTGCAAAACATATTTTATGCCGAAATTGTGGAAAAAATTCCACGAATCACAAAATCATATTTATACAATGAATAAATCAAAAAACAAATGCAATCGAAACATCAGAATTTCAGTTACTAAATGGAATTTATCGATAAATGTATTATTCAATATTCGAGCTTATCTATTCAATAAATGTCAGCAACCATGTTGCATTCAGCCAATGCAACAAAGACGATCCATTGATTTGAAAATTATTCAATGAGCACAATAACAACGACATTTTTGAAATCAAAATGTCGAATATGATTTTCGAATGGAAGAATATTTTTTCTTATATGCAAAATTGAATAGCACACAATATGTCAATGCAAATGAAAATGCAACACAAAACACAAAACACAAATCAAGGCAAAATTTCAAAGCAATAACTAATAACTAGCAAAGACACATTTTGAATGCTTAATGCAAATAAAAAAATTATATGCAAATTTCCTTTTCTTATAACATTTTATGTGTTGTGCTTTAACAGACAACACACCTTATGGATCATTTGGCATGAACCAGTCAATGGAAGTTTTTGTTAATCGTTTCTTTCAATTTTCAATTTTTAATTTTCGTACGCTATTCGAACACAAAACCTAATAATAATAATAATAGAATTCATTATTAAAATACGTTATTGAATGAAAAAAAAAAAGAAAAGAAAATAATCTAATGACTAATCGTGAATTAAATGGACATAGTTCGCTCCGATTTGAATAATTTTTTTCCGCATTTCACGCAACGGATCCTTTATTTAAACTCACAATAGAAGATCAAATGGACAAATGAAACGGAAAAGAAAAATAGAAATAAATATACAACAAAAAGCAAACAACTAAGTTCAACATATGGCCGTCCAAACAACAGAGCATGTAATAACAGCGCATAAAAAATCCAATTATCAGCTATTGACTGAATTGAATATTGAATATTGAACATTGATTAGTAAATGGCAGTCTCAGTCAGTGGCCATAATCGGCATTGGAACATTTCAAATGTTCTTTTACTGAAAACGTTATAATTCGCACTGATTCTATGACATAAAAAAGGAAAAATGAAAAAAAAATGCATTTTATTTTTTGCCCTCTGTCGATCACCGATTGCCAATCGCTGATACGTTGATGAAAAAAATAATTAGTGTTATGAAATTATGAATAATGTGAAGTTCATAACACACACTCATGTAACACACATAGGCTATCGCTACATTTATTTCACACCGCAGGTTGCCATTATATGCAATGCTTAACGGATTGATTCAAAACAATGATTATTATTGAACGTAATTGGGAAACATAAGCAATATTAATGGTGTTGAGTGTGGAGCTACATATGTATAATGTATACTGTACAGCATACATTCAAAGGACCAATGCAAGATAAAGATTTCTAAGAACTGTTATTATCATGCAGTTTCATGCATTCAAAATAATTTCTTAGTCATTTTGTTTGATAATAATATAATAATCAAGCAAAACAGGCACCGTTGTTTTGACTACTTAAAAAAAACAGTTCAATCATGTGCCGTTGATTGCATTTTGCTTAAACATTCGTCATTCAGTCAACATTCAGCATCCAACAGAATTG
>GL501554.1:151517-169980 GCA_000149185.1 Mayetiola destructor
TTAGCCATTAATATATCTGAAAGCATACACATTTCATCTTCCATTGTATTTTTTTTCTTTTTTTTTTTGTTGTTGTGTGTGGTGTTGTTGGCAATTTAATGATAAAGTGTGTTTGTGTGTTTTTATCGCATCGGTTGAAATTCGAATCTGACTTTTCGGCGAATATTTCAACAAATGCGAAATTAACAAAAAGAAGAAGAAAAAAAAACAATAATAAAAAAAAAAATTATTTCATGTTCAATAGAAATTCATAAACATTTTGTGTTCATTTTAATGCACGACTCATCAACAAAAACCCATAACCAAATTTTAAACTTTTTATTTGAAATTCTGAAAATTTGGTGAAGCTATTTTTTTACAACTTTCGCCGATGTTTCACATATCAATCATATCACATCAATCATAATAGTGTAAATATTTCATAATAATAAATAATATAATAATCGTTGTTGTTTTACATAGCGTCCAAATTGTGCTGTATTTTACGCATTTTATTTTTCCAAAACCAACCGAAACCGAATTATGATGTTTTTTTCTTTTTTGTTGTTGTTGAGCATTTAGCATAAAACGGAAAATTGTTCACATATTAGTTTCAACTGAATTGATTGATAGCCTACCGCTAACCGCCAACCGGGCACAACATGATTTTGTCTGTATTTTTAATCGAATTATCCCGAGAAATGTACTCTCAGTATGTTCAGTGGCCATTTATGTAGACCACCGTAGGATCTCATGCAAATAATTCCATGAATATAAAATATCCAAACCAGGTGAACATACTCACCCGCAATACATTGAACGATTTCTCATAATAACTAACTAAATATCGCAAAACTATTAGTTAAGCTTGTGTCTGGCGTTGTTCGCTCAAAAGTTAAACATTTTTTAACATTAATAATGATAATAAATAAAAAAAAAATCGATTGGTCGTCTGTAAGTTTTCCATTGCATTGGAATGCATATTTGAATCCTTTTGAATCGGCTGCACTTGAAACTTGAAATCAAATCGAAATGACACTTGTTCATCGCTGATACGTAAAGAATAATGCTGTGGCCCTAGAAAGTGACAATTGCAAAAACACAATAGAACTATTTAAACGAATAATCGCATAATTCCGAATTCGAGAGTTCAAAGCAGAGACTGACACGCACTAGTGTTTCACTCTACATTTTGCCCGAATCAAGAAATTTATTTGTAGCTTAAATTCCGTACAAATTTCCAATGACTTCAGAATTTTTTCTTTCAATTCGTTCTCGAGAAATCTTCAAAAGAGAGCAAAAAATATTCAAATGAAGAACGATTCGATCTGCTAAGCCCACAAGCTTTATACTCAGCTTCCAATAGCATGCCACATGAAAAGAGATTATTTTTTTTGGTTTTTTTTTTCGAAAAATCGATTTTTTCCCCTTCAAATGAAAAAATTCATTCGGAAAACGACAATTCTACATTAACATTCATTTCGATTGCAGATTCTACGGTCGTTGTGATTACCATTTAGCACGTGCCAATTTGAATATTAATTCAATTTTTCGATTTCATTAACCATCCATGAGGTGACAAATGTCATCACGAATTAGTTTATCATTTTTCAACATGAAATTCTTCAGAGAAAGAGAGAAAGGGAGAGAGAGAGAGAACAGACGAAGAAAAAAACGAGTTATATGTTTAAATGAGGAAAATTTTCCAAATCATAATAGGAAATATATGTTGCACGATTGTTTCATCGCTAGAAAATTGAGTTTCTTGATTTCACTAACATTTCATTCGCTGCATTTTGAGAAATGTATTTTCCTAATTTTCTGCTCATGCCTGCCAATTCATCCATTTTTAAATCATAAATTCAATGAATATACATATCAATTTATTCGGTGTAGTGTAGCGATTTTATATTTGCATTTTTGCGTTCTACTTCATTTCAATCACGACATTAGCGTTCAAAATATGTTCGACAGTTTTTTTTTTTTAAATAAAACAATTTCATCCATATTATTCGTATTCAAAATTCATTCTTAATTCTCTCTTCTACCACACATACAATAATATAACATTCATCATTCATTTTAACAAGCTTCTGTTTTTATCTTTTTAATAATTTTCACATATTTTTTCTCCATTTCGTTTGAAATTCAATTGTGTAGCTGGTTCGTTTTAACTCACAGTCTCATATCATCTGATATATAAACGTATACGTTTATTCATAGAAAAAAAAACAACAACAAAACATTCATCTCGATGGCCATGGTTCACCATTTGTTTTGTTATTATTATGCATTTAAAAAGGCATTTCATTCAAATAAATAATATCATAACGTAGACATAAATGTCGTTGTTGCTCATTGTTAATCAAAATCTGAAAACAACAAACAAAAGAGCGCTCATTGCTGTAGTCGAAGTGCTTATGGTAATGATTGTCGTTTGGTGGACCATCATCATCACTGCCTAACACATCGACTACATAATATATGTGCATTGGTTTAATGCAACCACATCATCATCCATTCGCCCCTGAATTACCGCCCCCCCCCCACCCCCATCTTGAATGCAAAGAATATTATTGTTATTAATATTACAATAAATAGTTTACAATATTCCGACGTTTAAACCTTTTCGAGGAGATTTCTATATTTTAAATATTTGTCGAGTTTTTCCCTTATTTTAAAGATTTTCTTTTGTCACGTTTGGATCCATTTTCCTATCTCTCCGATTCTCTATTATTCTTTTTCTTTTATTTTTTTTTTTGTGTATCTTCATTAATAATAAAATTAATTTTAAATGGATACTGGATGCTGGATACGCTGCCCTTCCGAAGCCATAAAGAAATCTGCGTTCATTGAAAAGATGACATCATTATCAGAGAATAAAGTCTGTGTTAATCATTTTTGCAAAAATGTAAATTAGCTGTGGATAATGAAGCAATCAAACATTGCTTCATTTTTTTCTTCATCCTTTTCTTTTCGATCTCTGTGCAGCATTCTGAAGGACTAACCGTTATAAGTCAATGATCCCTATTCAAAATGTTTGCAACAGATGATCCTTTTTGCTATGCCATTAAAAAGCACAATAATGGATAACCATAATAATGAATATTATCATTATTATTATTGTTATTAACATTTATTTGCTGGAAATTGACATCAATGGCATCAACTTTCAATGGAAATTGTCAGTTGGCCATAGTCAATAGTCACCAAACATATATAAAAAAAAAATTGAATATAATGTATGATTTTCTGCTTATTCTCGCGTTCACTCAGTTGAACCTGTGATTCCATTTCAATCAACCATCAATAGCGCTCGTTTACTTTATATTTCTTCAGTTTCCGAAAAAAAAAAATTTCTTTCAATTTTCTCATTCGTTTGTTTGCACTTTATATCTATGATTTCGAATCTTTTATCCATTTCATTATAATGAATGGTGACGCAAATATCCCCTCATTTCCCATGAACCATATGAAGCTTGAATCTGGAAACCGTTCAAAATTGTTGAGCGTTGAGATCAAGTCGAGCAGTCATTTCATTCGATATTATCCAGTGTATAACAATGAATTGCTACCATTTCATCAAAATAAATATTTATGTGTCTGATATTTTTTTTTTTTGCATCTTTGCTTCATTTTCATCTTCTAATTGGAAATTCGGAGCCAAAGAAGAAGAAGAAGAAAAAAGATAACGATGAATTTTAGCACAAAATTCATGATAATGAAGTTTCAAAATTACTCTTCATGAAATGTAATCTTTTCCAAGCTATTTTTCAACGATGCATCTCTTTATATGCTACTTCAGCAGAACATTTTTGAATGCCACCGATCAAAGATGAGAAAATCAAATTATTTCGTCTCATTCACTTTTGAAAATCAATTTAATTAACTCGAAGAAAGAAAAACCCGTGCTCGAATGCATTCCAAAAGCTCTGCTTTTTCTGTATTTTACATCAAGTGCAAATTACGAATACGTTTTTCTGGCCATTGGAAAATTTTCTACCGGTCATGTTGAAACAATTTGCCAAGTGTGTGCCGCAAAATTCAACGAAACATTTTCAAAACTCCATACTAATGACGAAATTTTCGGTTTTTAATCCAGGCTATCCGATATCTTTGTCCTGTATGGCATGTGCCTTGACTTGCATACTTTGTGTATAAACTTTTTTTTTCCACATTCATTTCTTTTGAATAAAACATTATTTATTTCATGTGTTAGTTTCTTCTCTCTTTCTTTTTTTGTAGTTTTTCCCTTTTCGGTTTCTCTCATTTGCTCCGACATACTAGTTTGAGTGTTTTTTTTTCTGCTTAATTAATTTGAAGTAAAACAACACTTTGAAAAGTTTACCGTTTCGTTTTTGAAGACAAGAAAAGCATGACATTTTTGCATATAATTCTGAATTTAATTTGTTTTTTTTTCTTTTTTGGCTCCCCAATTTCGCTCGCTTAAACTCAAAGCAGTAGAAAGCAAACAGAGCTAATTATAATAATAATACAATAATAAGTTGAACATTGAATATTATTAATTATGAAAAGAAAATGACCCCATATCATAGAATGTAAAGGGTCTAAATAAATGCGTAAAATAAATGCGTAAAATACAGCACAATTTCGGCTATAATAACCTTATAATATTTTAGTTTGTTTTTTCCATTTGTGTTTTCATTCGTTCATATCAAAAATAAATCCGCATAATACGATGACGCTGATGCTAAATAAAAAAAAAAAATAGCAAAATTATAATGACGTTTTCCATGCATTTGATTTTGGTTTTTACGTTTTTCCTTATCGTTCATAATAAATTATTTCGTTTTCACTCATTTCCTCTTCTCTTCTTCATGTATCATGTAAAAAATTCGCCATATTTTTATTTCTCATCGTCTCATGTTAACTAATACGTTACTGTGTTCTTTTTTTATGTATTTGAAAAAAGAAGAAGAAGAAGAAGAAAAACCTTCCCAGAGATTATGATTATGAACGAAGAAAAAAAAATTTAATTTTCGTTTGATTCGTTTTGTTGACTTCGATTGCAACGCATAACGTATTCCTCTGGATGGATGCATTGCATCGATTGTTACCTTCTTTTGATCAATGTTGGATGTATTCGATGAAAATGATAAAATGCCCAGTCAAAATTGAAACTGTACGGCTAATTGATGTGAATAAACGTGTTATGTCCTCGTACCGGATGTATATTGGAATATGAACAATTCAAATGGAACCAGCAACAAAATGAATGAAATTCCCATCGATACTGCCATATCATCTTCTTCTTTGTTTGTGTACGTTTAACCGTCCCAAACGCCCGATATGAACAATATGAGCCGCCATTATCATCATCAATCTGTGTATCAAAAATAAGACGAAACAAATAAATAAATCTACGACAAATAAAGGAAAATACACACATACAATTTACAACCATCAAACTGAAACACATTCAATGCACACACAAACACCCGCACAAACACACAAATGTTGTGGAATGTGTTCCATTTTTGATAATTTTTATTTTTTTTCTTCTCATTTGAATTTTGTATGTCAGTATATTCGTTTTGAACAAGATTTTTGAACGATTCGATGCGTCCGACGAACTTTTCGATAATAGCGCACTCCGAGCCGAACGGACGATTGAAGTTGTTACAAGTTATTATTATGATTGGCGACAGTAAGGATCTGTTCTAGGCTTGTAGCATTCGATCGTCCCTTGCTCTGAAAGTGGGTCACGGATAGTCTTTGAACCTACATGACATCGCTTCACGTGTCAAATCGTCGAATCGTTCAATCGTAATATACTTTTACACACTTTTGCGAACAAAGAACAATGAATAAGAAAATGAACTTGTTTTCAATCTTGACGAGCAAAAAAGCACACACCGCAGAGTGCTGCAACACACACAAGTCAATTACTAAATATGATGTGAATATATTGAATAAAATTTACACATACACACAAACACACGAAATTTATGGAGAAAAAAAAATCGCGCGAAGGTGTTTAGTAATCTAAGAACAATTCAAAAATTTTCAGACATTTTCCATCAAATGAAAAAGGAAAATTTTCAATTTTCAAATTGAAAATTCAAAATTTTCGATTTTCATTCACATTTTAAACTTGACAAATACTTTATTTAAAATATTTATAATAATATTTCTGTATTTTTGTTTTATGTTTCTTTCTTTTTTTCTCGTTCTCGTTCTCGTTCTTCACCAATCCGTAGTTGATAAACCACAAATTGAAACCGATAACACTGGAAGTAACAGCGGTGAAGGAAACGAAATTGATTTAGATCAAACAAATAACGGCGATACAATTGTAACTGATAAAACAGATACAGGCATTGATCGTGGTCATCAACCAACTGGAAACGGAGTGATCATCATGGACAAAAGTGACGATCGAACAGCCAGCTTCTTTGCACAGCCTGGCATTTTGGCCGGTATGATAATATTACTTTTGTTTTTGAATCGATTCGAATTGAACGCATTGTGAAAGAATTTTCGTGTGGATTTGGCTTTGATGTGACGGTGTGTGGTCAGCTGTTGCATACGTACAGTAGTACTACATCATTTCCCCAAATTGAAAAAATTTAATGAATGTAAAGAGTTTATGTTTGGCACGAATTAACAACTCATAATCTTCATATTCGTTGCACTATATTTTTGATACCTTTTCATTTCGTTGTGCCGCTTTTCATGCATTTGTAGGTGGCTTCGATAACATTAAGCAGCTATATTTTATAACTGTGCCACATGAACCGATTCGCTAGATTCACTATATGAGTCACCTACAATAGTGTTTTTTTCTTTTTTGAAAACGAATGGAAAAAAAACAGGAAATTAAAAAAAAAATAATTGTATCATGCAATACGCGCACCCACAACCCACATCCAATCACGATAATATATTCACAATATTTTGATATTTTTCAATTTTTACTAATTCACACACAATTTTCGCTATTTATTAATTCAAATTTCGTTTCGTTTTCTTTCTTGTCATTTTATTTTTCACGTTTCTGTTCCGTTTGATCCCGTGTTTTTGGTTCTCATCGTTCGTTTTTGATCTCATGAAATTCACCAACCAATCCAATCCAATCAATCAACATCACAAAATCAAAACCCGACAAACACAAACGAAAAATGAAACAACTGGTTTTTCTCTTCATAACGAAAATCTAACACATCGCGGTGCGCCTTGGGGGACATTGGACATGTTACGTGTGTGATTGAATGACAAAAAAATCGAATCTAATTTATAAAAATAGCTGTCATTGGAGGAGCTGTCGTTGGACTATTATGTGCTATTTTAGTTGTAATGTTTATTGTTTATCGAATGAGAAAGAAGGATGAAGGTTCGTATGCATTAGACGAACCGAAACGATCACCAGCCGTTAATTCATATGCAAAAAAATGCAAATAATCGAGAATTTTATGCCTGAGATTATGCAATTGATTCAAACAATGGTTTGTAACCACATTGTGCAACAACATCTTTATTGACAAAACCAATCAAATGGTTTGGTTTGGTTTGGTTTGTTTTGTTTTTTTTTGAGAGAAAACAATTAGAGGCATTGCACAATTTGCTAAATAAAAATGCAAAATGATTTAAAAAAAATATAAAATATTAAATAACAGAAACAAAAAACAAAGCTAAAGCAAAGAACAGAAGAAAAACGAACGAGAATGGAAGACAAACAATTTTTAAAATGCCATTTTGTTATTTTTAAGTTTTTTTTCTCGAAATTACAAACAACTTTTGAAATATGAATATTTTGTGAGTTTGACGATACACGATTAATTTTCTGGTGACTGATGCTTGAATCGAATGCAAATGTTCATTTTTCGAATATTTTACCGTATATGTATGTAATAAATGTTCAAATAATTAAAGACATCCAATCATCCGGAATTCATATCCGATATAATTTCTGGAATAAATTTTTCTTCGAATCGTTTCGCAAAATATTCGTATTTCAAAACAAAAGCAAAAACTAAATGTTTTGACGTGAAAAATGACAACGGCATAATAAGAATTGATGAAGGAGAGAAGAATTAATTGGCTATAAATATCCCCAAAAAATTAGTCGAATAAAGGATGACTAGCTAGCCACTCTATTAACGACTACTAATCGAAATCCACTATATAATTGACTCTCTAAACAGCCTGACTCATTTTCCACGCGAAAATATTTCCTGATTTCGATCATAATACTATTGATTCGTACTACTTATTAAATTTTCAAAAAGAAATTCTTCATTTCATTTGGTATGTAAATTTTCCATTAAGCCAACGACAAAAATATTGATCAATAAAAGAAGAAAAAAAAAACCGAGTGAATTGCAGAGTTTTTATCTTTATCTTCATTTTTTGGTTTGAAAAATAAAAGCAAACAAATAAAGAGAAAATTCAAATTGAAATGATGGTGCGTGATTTCAGTTTTTTCGCTCATGTGAAATCAGACAGACACAAATCAATTCAATGCAATTCAAAATTTAAATCTATTTTTTGATTGAAAATAAAAAGAGAAAATATAATTTGTGGTTAGTGGAAGCCTAATGGTCATGGAATTCAAGATTCAGGATTCAGTATTTGGTTGTTTATTTAGTTTTTTTTTTTTTCTTTTGATAATTTTCCTTTTATTGAACAGCAAATAGCAAACTTAACGGAGAGACAGAATAAAAAAACGTAATATTTGATGTATTTGACATTTGACTAAAGAAAAAAAAAAGAAAGAAAAATTTAATAATAAATCTATTGAAAATGAATTCAAAACAAAGCAAACGAAAGGAAAAAGAAAATATATACAAAAATTAGTTTAAATAAATTTTTCGAAATAATATGGCGCTCTGCGTGAATGAATTTATCGAGCCTTTTTCGCCTAAGGAAAATTGAATGTGACGAATGGAGAGATGAATTAAATAATGAGCATATTCATGTCTATGTCGATTCCGAAGCGTATTGATGGTTCAGTAATTTCATTGCGTGGTGAAAAAATGATAAAGAAAAATTAAAATAATTAATTGGATAAATGACGATATAAATAAATAATAATAATAAATGATAATTATATATTCTACAACAACAACAACAACAAAAATAAAAATAAAAATAAAAATTTAATATTAATATGGGATTGTAACTGTATTTGGTATTGATAAGCCGAATTAGAATTTAGTTCTAAAATGATAAAATATTGAAATAAATAAAAATTGGATAAATTGAATCGAATTGATTCGAAATTGATTGAAAGTTAAAAAGATAGAAGACAGAGCGCCGTTGAAGAAACAAATTCAGTCAAATAAATTGAAACAAATGAAAAATTAAAAATTTAATGCGAAATGCGCACATACATACACACACACACTCACACCCACAAACATAAACAACCATACATAGAACGAAAAATCTTTGTAACTTTCAAATAATAATAATAATAATAATAATAGAATTAATGTAATAGCAAATCCATAACAAATTTCTTTTGTTCTGATGCATCTGAACCAAATAAAAAATGAAGGAAAAAAAAAACAAAAAACAAAAAATCTAATTGAAATATATTGATGATGTTCTCTCATGATGATGATGATATGTAGTATCATGCAACATTTTCTGCTTAATTGGAATATATTTTTGTGTCAGTTTGATCAGATTATAAGATGAAATGTACCAATATTTCGATTGAATATTAATGAGACAGTTCAAATTCAATTCGATCTCTATGAGCATGGACCAGATTGAGTTTGGAGTCCAAGCTCACAGGCTAACATATATTATGCTTGTAACTTGCTTACAAAATGCACTCTTTACTCATATACATATATGGTGATCCCATAAGGGGCGACGGTCTAGTCAGCAATCATAGAGGTCAGTTCAATTCATCGATTTGAAATAACTGTTGAATCCTACGATAACGAATAGATCCGGCGATTATTTTTTTTCTTGCTTCCTAAATTTGAAGTTTGAAAAAAAAAACGATTTTGATATTCATTTGACGACAATCAAAGCCAATTCAATTCAAATTTTTGTGCTTTTCGAATAAAAATAATTCACTAATATGAATAAAAAAATGAATTAACATTCTTTCTAATGACGCTCAAATTTACAATTTTAATCATCGTCATCATCGCAAGCAATTATTGTGGTATTATTATCATGTTTTAGAATTTTCATGCTCAAATTCATTTTTTACCCACTTTTAACAACAATAAAAACAACGCCGAACAAAAACCAACGTTTCTGATGAGAGCATCCATAATGTATTCAAAATGCATTCATAAATTCAAACACAATTTAATTTGACAGATTAATTTGATGAGATGACGACACGTGAGAAACATTTATTAAGTATATTATGAAAATTGGACAGCGAATTTTCACAATTTTCTTTTTTTCCATTTAGAAATGGTATTTAGATAAAATGGAACTATCATCGCAACTTAAAAATATATGGATTATTAAATTGAATGAAACATTTGTAAATAAAAAAAAAAACTAAATGGAAAATGACTTGTAAAATATTCAATTCAATTATTTTATTTAGCATGACAGGAGCCGATGAATTTTCATTTCGGGTAAGTATCACATTCAATGTTCAAACCGAGACTGGTGCACTCGAAAATGTTCGAAATATCCGAAAATTAACAGAAATATCCATTCAGTTCAGGAAGTAAAACAAAACTGTTAAAATGCAGCAAAAAATGGTCACTTAACACGAAACCAAAGATCTCACTTAATTCCTCTAAAATAAAGATATTTCGAACAATAGTCGGAACATTGAATACAGGATCTATATTCGGGCATTCATAAAGTCAACGCACAATTTGCCATAAATTTAATCAGTTCGTTTTGCATCAATCGATAGATGAATCTTCCTGTAACCTAAAATCCAATAATAATTAATTCCAGAACTGAATTTGTGGTTAAACATTTGTATTTGGAAAATGAATTCAAACTTCCAAATGTGTCTAGAATCCAAAAATATTGCATCAACCAATGCTTCAATAACAATAAGTTTTTTGGTACTTCAACGTCTTTGGCCATCTGACATTCAACATCCTTTTCTTCCATCTAAAAGCTTGATATGATGGAAGTCAACAAATTGACTAATGGATTCCGTTCAGGCAGTATTTTGTATCGAACACATATACTGAACGTAAATCGGTCAGTTCACCAGGATCCATTTCTGTGATTAAAAAGTCCAAAACTATTGATACCAACCAGTTACACGATCATTTTTTTTGATATGTTGGATGGGTTAATGCTTGTAGTAGATATGTACCGCCTTTGAATTTGTATTCAATGTATCGTTCGAAATATCAATGAACGTTTCCATTATCGAAGTCATTGAACGCATACATTTTCTCTTTACATTTCGAGCAGAAAAAATTATTGCAGATGTGAATGTGTCAAAATTTAACGTGATTTTGTTTTGTTTTTGCAGAAAATATTCGGAAAAATTCGCGAGTAATTGACGCATTATTTCTGTGGAAAAATTTTATAGTTTTCAGTTGAATTGAAAATTGTGGAATATCCAAATAAATTTCATGGTTTTATTGGTTTTGTCATTGACATTTGAAATAGTAAAGAATTATTAATTGAAAGCCTTTAGCTTGGGCAAAGTAGTTTTGAAATAGTCAATTGAAAATTTTGACTGAATTTTTTTTCTATCGATATTGTTTTTTTTTCAATCTATCGATAACATTTGAATAAATTTGTTTGATTGCGTTCAAAATGAGCTCAGGCTTTGTTACGGAGAGTGAAGCGCTTGAAGCACGAAAAAAACGTCAAGAAGAATGGGAAAAAGTGCGACAACCAGATCAACCACTTGGTATTGATTATTATTGAAAACCACTAAAAAACTTGGAGAAAAAAAAAACAAACAAATTAACCGTGGATTTTAATTTTTTGCTTTCGATTAACAGAACGCCCTGAAGAACCATATGATTCTCGTTCGTTGTTCGAACGTCTTAAAGAACAACGCGATAAAAAAGATTATGAATTTGAAGAGTCTCACAAGCTGAGTAGGTTTTCTGTTCGTTTTTTTTTTTTCATTTCTTTCTAAATCAATGAAATTGATTGGTTTTCTTTTTTTCTATGTGTCTAGAGAATTTAATTCGTGGCTTGGATGATGACGAGGTAAACTTCTTGGACATTGTCGATAAAGCAAAAATGGATGCAGAAAAGCGCCAACAAATCGAAGAAAACAATGAACTATTGGAATTTCGACAGCGTGTGGCATCATTACAAGAAAAGTCCATTGATCAGGTACACGTACACCAAATACCATCAAAACGTGTTAACATTCATCGTTAAAATGGTTTTTGATGTTTTTTTTTCTTCTCGCACTCGCAGAAAATAAGTAGTGAATCAGGTGTAGCTAAGCCAAAGCCAAAACAGACATCATCACGACCATCACAAAAATCTATTTTGGCCGGTGTTGTTGTTCGAAAACGACCAAACGATAGTACTGAATGCACAAATGGTAAAACAAATTCAGACATCATTCCAAATAAAATAAGCAAAATCGAAGCATTACCCAAAGAGGCACCAAAAATGGTGTCGAATGACACGACAAATGCACCAGCTGAATCACAAAATCAAACGGTTGTTGATTTGTCTGTATATGATAAAGGTGCCTTAAAATGTATTGGAATCTTGCCTGGAATTGGAAAATATCGTGAATCAAGTGATTCGGAAAAGAGTACCGACACCGATGACGAATATGATTTCAGTGGATTCGATTGGATGGGCCGCAAATTTTCACAAAACAAACCAGATGAATGTCATGAATAATATTGCAGCAAAATTTGGTTTTGTAAGAATTTTCACAATTCATTGAAAATATCACATCAGCGCGCAATGGTTGTTAGACACACACACAAAAAAAAATAAATATATATTCGGGTGCATACTCTCCGATGAATGCGATGATTCATAAATGATATAATTTAATTTTAAGCCGAATTTGATTTTTAAGCGCTTTACTCAATAAAACGAATAAAACAACTCGTTCAATTAATTATTGGCATCAAATTGTGGTAGTGAAACTTTGGTGAATTTCGGTGTTTGGTCTGCCAGTCTGCCATGAGCTTGGATAAAATATCAATTTCACACTGCAAACTCTTTTTATTGAGTTGAATTCGTTCGGCAGGCAAACGATAAACAACAGACAGACAAAATCCGATGTATAGTTTGGTCTGGAAAGTACATTTCCAGATTTTTACATTGTCATCAATATTGTTACATGATTCGTTCAAATAGAAATATCATTGATTTGCCTGATGTCATTGTGGCCATTGGATTGAATTTTTGTCGTTATTTTTTGTATCGGTAAGTGAATTCATTCATATAAATGAGACGGTTTGGTGAGAGTAGAATTTTCAGTATGTTTGGAAACCTTTATTACAAACTTCATAAACGTCTCATTTATTTCTGTTGAAATATATTTTTAATATTGGCTTCTCGAGTTATTGGATCACCAATGTTATTCGCTAGCGTTCATACCTTTCCTGTGTAAAAATTCAGGCAGAATTCTTGCGACGATAGTGGACGAATGAGGACAAAAATATGCATTTTACACAAAATTTATTTGTTATTGATCCAATATGCAATAACAAATGAGTCATAATAATAATAATCAACGATAATAATTTACATTATCATATTGAAGAACTCACACTTAAAAAATGGAAATATTTTCGAATTTCAGTTTGATCAAGTTCGGAGAATGGAATGCGTGAAACAGACCGTATATTGAATCGGCCAATGAGTAATATGTACAATGTACATACGTGTATTACATACTTCAAGCGAAATACGCTAAGCTCCGTCCCATTGTGAATACATAAACAAGTTCCAAACCTTGTTGAAATTCAAATCGAATAAAATTTGTCAACTGACGTTCATTATTTTCCTCCGTGTAAATACAGGCAAAAGCAATTACTATTGCGTTTGTAATGGAATCATGATTTATGTAAAGGCAACAGAATGTTGCCAACTCACAGCTTATGAAAATAAGAAAATGATACTGTTGACTAATGTACAATTTACTTAAAAAGGCCTACTACATTCAATGATACATATGTTTTATTTGCAGGTTAATACAGGAGTTTCCATACATACTGGAAAAAAAAAGAAACAAATATAAAAGAAAGCATTGCCTGTGCATTTGATTAGGCGACAATAGAAATATGTATAATTAAACACCCACAAAAAAAAACAATATATGCTTCATGCATAGATAAATGAAGAAGAGAATGGGAATAGCTAGGAAATTCGAGTAAAAGTCTCTTAAATAATATTAGCTATCGAAAGCACTATGGATGGAATGAATTTTGAGCCTAAAAACTCTTTTTTTTTTTTTTTCAAGTTATGGTCTACATTTAGGTTTGCAAACATTTTTGAAAGAAGAGAAGGTTCTTTTTCGAAAGGCGCACGTTTAAACGTCAAGTATTTCGCACCTATTTCAACCTGTTCCCCGGGTGATAGTTTCCATGTTTCTTTCCCTGATTTTGCCAAATTAGAATTGATTTTGTACAATTTTTTTTCATAAGTTTTATATGATAAATCATCAAAATATACAAACGTCAATGTATCTAATTTAGGTATTTCGAAAATATCTTCAAACTTGCACTCTTTCATATAATTGTTGATTAGAAGAAATGCTTGCAATAAAGCTACACCCATTGCACCCGTTTAATCTAATTTTAAGATTTTATTATAAAGATTAAATTCTTCTTCACTAAGACCTTGTCCATTATTCAGACGATTATCCATCAGCATTCGTAGGAAATAGTTTACATCAGTTGCTTTGTTGATCACCTCGAAAGGATATCTCTCTTTGCATTGAAAGATTGTCACATCTTGGCTCCCATTCGATGATTCTCCCTTCCCATTATTTTTACCCCAACCACCTTCACATTGGATTATCTAATTGTGAGAACAGGCATGTTTTTCTTTTGAAGCAAAAAATACCAATTACGAATTACTTACAATTCCTTCAAATATAACCAGAACCACAGCCAAGCCATAAACGAAACCCATATTTTGCACTTTTAATTCTTGGAAATAAAAACTTTTATTAAACAACGATTTAAATTTCAAATCGATAAAGCAAATGATGGTCCTATAGATCTACACGTCGCCTTTTATATATTTCAGTTACAATATTTCCACACAATTATTTGTTCCCGATCAGAGTTATTGATGTATGTAATAAAAAAATGAGTCATTATTTCGACGTATTCGAATTTAAAAAAAAGAATTATTTTTGAATGTTAGTTTGATGAAGCTCGATGATTGGAATGTGTGAAACAGACAGTATATTGGATCGGCCTATGAGTATTTTATACATGCATTATATACTTTAGACGAAATACGCTAAACTCCGCCCCAATACATATTCAAGCAAAATACTATTTTTCAACTAAAATGAAATTTTTCCTGTGTATAAATTCAGGCAAAAACAATTACTATTTCGTTTATAATGAAATCATGATGTGTGTAAAGTAATCAGAAAGTTCGAAATTCACAAAGCTGGAAATTCTACTCTCATCAAACCATCTCATGAATATTGATGAATTCACTCATCGGTGCAAAAAATAACGATACAAATGGAAGAAAAAATATAAGAACAACAATGTAATAAGTAATTGTTTTTGTCTGAATTTCTACGCAGAAAAATATGGAACACATGTCATGTATTCACAAAGCGAGCGAAGCTTAGCGTATTTCGTTTAAAGTATATAATACATGTGCCGGTTATTTGAAGGTCGATTTAAAATATACTGTCTGTTTCACACATTTCATTCTCCGAGCTTCCTCAAACTAAAATTGAATAACAATTTTTCTTTTTTAAAGTTTGAAATCTTTGAAATATTGTTTTTGATATTTGATTGGGCGACAATAGAAATATAATTAAACACAAACAAATAAATAAACAATATATGCTTCATGCATAGATAACTGAAGAAGAAAATGGAAATAGCTAAGAAATTCGAGTAAAAGTCTCTTAGATAATAGTAGCTATCGAAAGCACAATGGATGGAATGAATATTGAGCCTAAAAACTCTTTTTATTTCATTAATTTTAGTTATGGTTTACATTTTGGTTTAAAACATTTGGAAATTAGGAAAGAAGATTGTTTTTCGAAAGGCGCACGTTTAAACGTCAAGTATTTCGCACCTATTTCAACCTGTTCCCCGGGTGATAGTTTCCATGTTTGTTTCCCTGATTTTGCCAATTCAGTATTGATTTCGTTCATTTTTTTTTTATAAATTTCAAATAATGGTTCATCAAAATATACGAACTTCAATTGTTCCAATTCAGGTATATTAAAAATATCTTCAAACCGGTATTCTATTATTCTATTAGGTTTCATTAACAGAAGTATTTTCAATAATTCTCCATTAGAAAATTGACCCATTAGTCCATCAAGTTGAGCATGTTCCGATTTTTCAAGAACGTCTCCTCTTTCGTTAACGAGGCCCGTCAGTATTGGTATCAAAGTTTTCATATCTTTTAATTCTTTGAATGGCTTGAAAGGAAATCTCTCTCCGCATCGAAAGATTATCACATCTTGGCTCCCACTCGATGATTCTCCCCTCTCAGTATTTCCATTCCCAGCGCATTCACATTGGATTATCTAATTGTGAGATCAAGCATGTTTTTATTCTGAAGCAAAAAATACCAAAAACAAATTACTTACAATTCCTTCGAATATAGATAGGATCACAGCCAAGCCGTAGATGAAATCCATATTTTGCACTTTTAATTATTGAAAATAAAAACTTTCACTAACCAACGATTTAAATTTGAAATCGAAAAAGCAACTAATGCTCCTATAGATTCACACATCGCCTTTTATATAATTCAGTTGCTATATTTTCACAATTATTTGTTTCTGTTCGGAGTTATCGATATATGTATAAAATAACAAATGAGTCATAAATAATAATAATCTACATCATTACATACGTCAAAATGTATTCGAACTTTAAAAAAAGAATTTTATTGTTGAATGTTAGTTTGATGAAGCTCGATGATTGGAATGTGTAAAACAGACAGTATATTGAATCGGCCTATAAGTAACAGGCACATGTATTATATACTTCAGACGAAATACGGTTAGCTCCGCCCAAATACATAAACAAGTTCCACATCAAGCAAAATCCTATTTTTCAACTGAAATAAAACTTTTCCTGTGTATAAATTCAGGCAAAAACAATTACTTTTTCGTTTATAATGAAATCATGATGTGTATAAAGGAATCAGAAAGTTCGCAATTCACAAAAGCTGCAAATTCTACTCTCATCAAACCGTCTCATGAATATTGATGAATTCACTCATCGGAGCGAAAAATAACAATACAAATGGAAGAAAAAATATAAAAACAACAATGTTATAAGTAATTGTTTTTGCCTGAATTTATACGCATGAAAAGAATGAATATTTAGTTAACCAATTGTATTTTATTTGAATTTCAACAAGATTTGGAACTTGTCTATGTATTCACAATGAGGCGGAGCTTAGCGTATTTTGTTTCAAGTATATAATACACGTACATGTTACGAAGAGATCGATTTAAAATATACTGTCTGTTTCACACATTCCATTCTTCGAACTTCATTAAACTAAAATTCAAAAACAATTCTATTTTTTAAGTGCGATTTCGTCAAAATAATGATGTAGATTATTATCGTTGATTATTATTATCATGACTCATTTGTTATTGCATATATGAATAATGAAAAAATCTTCGAAAACAAATAAATTTTGAGTAAAATATGACCATTTTAAATAAAAAATATAACCAATGTCCATTGAAATTTATTTCTTGAATATCTCGATATATCTTTTTCTATTTTGGCGCTAGCACCCCAGGAAGCCCGGTTTCTAGCATAATAACAAAATAATATAAGGAGACCCAATAACTTGAATCCGAAACCTCCGATTCCTTTCAAAATTTTACAGGAGACGTAGTTTTTAATAACATTGCGATTTTGCATAGTGGCAATGCTGGTTAAACCTCCTGGAGGGTAGCTCTAGTACAAAAAATGCTCAAAAATCAGCAATTTTTGCATTCAAATCAAAATATTTCGAGTACCTACGATTTTGTTAAAAAAATTTACAGAAGACTTAGTTTTTAACGGCATTGAGATTTTTTTATAGTGGCTGTGCTCGTTAGACCTCCTGGATGGTAATTTTAGTACAACAAATGTTCAAAAATTAACGATTTTTATGGATTTCTAGATTTCGATCGTATTATTTCGAAATTAAAAGTTAGGATTTGTTCAGAATTTGACAGGAGACTTATTTCTTAATGGCGTTGAAATTTTCACAGTGGGTATGCTCGTTAAACCTCCTGAATGGTAGCTCTAGTACAACAAATTTTCAAAAATTTAAATTTTCATGGATTTTTCTATTCCGAACGTTTTATTTCGAAAATTTAGAAGTGGATTTTGCTCAAATTTTGACAGGAGAC
>GL501554.1:170288-192038 GCA_000149185.1 Mayetiola destructor
CCTGTGGTGCATAAAAATCGTTTTCATGTACCGGAAGTGCACTACTACTCTTGTTCTTTTTTTTTCATAATTATGTACCCACTTTGAACGAGTTTTGGACTAATTTATAGTGGTCGGACTAAGTTGAAACTTCGGATTAATTCTCTAAAATCGATTTATATAAGGTATTAAGGAATGCATCAATCCGAATGCACAGTCACATGCATCGACATTTCAGACGCATTCGAACCGTTGGTCAATGCATTGTCGCTTTTTGATATCAATCAATCACGTTAGCCGAAAAAGGATGCAAATTAAGAATCAATATCAAATGCGTTTAGATATTCTGTTTTCCGTTTGGCAAATGCTCGCATGTAAATCGGTTAGAGTGGGGATGAGCACAAGGTGAATCGCCAATTAGGAACACCAAGTGACAATATACAGATCGTAAGCGGATTAAGCACCGGATGCTCGCATATACACTGCAGTCCATAAGTATGGAAACCTTGAGAAAAATACATTTCTTTAATTTGCTCGTTTATTTTCATATGGATTCAAACTTTCTTAGTATGAAAAGAGAACCTACTCAAATATGTTTCACATGGTGTCATGAAATCAAAAATCGGTCAATTCGCTGATTTTAAATTGTAAAAAATGTCGATCAAGTATTTTCAAATTTTGACCCATTTTTGACACAAAAACCGTTTAGAACTTTTGACTGACAATACTTATCCGAATAAAAATTCAACGGAAGGAAAGAGGACACCAATACCCGTCTTCTGTTTATCATAGTTATCGAAAAAGTTTATAAATGTTGTCAGTCGAAAGTTCTGAACGGTTTATGTGTCAATAATGGGTCAAAATTTCAAAATACCTGATCGACATTTCTTACAATTTAAAATCAGCAAGTTGACCGATTTTTGATTCCCTGATACCATCTGAAAGGTATTTGAGTAGGTTCTCTTCTCATACTAAGAAAGTTTGAATCCACATGAAAATAAACGAGCAAATTATAAAGAAATGTATTTTTCTTCAGGTTTTCATACTTATGGACTGCAGTGTACATTGATTTGAATTCAATATGACAATAAGGGAAACGATAAAATTGAATGCATTCATTTCGCAACATTTTGAAAATGAATTTCTGTGGCGCAAACCTTTTTCGCCCGAACATTCGCTGTTGCATCATGTACGGGATATTAATTTTAATTTATTTATTGATGCCGTAAAAAGTAAGATAGAAAATTAGATTGTTCACATGCACAATACAGAACGTTTCAAATGATCCACATTCCATGGAAATCGGACCCGAAATAACGTCAGAATTAGTTTCCACAAAGTTCCATGTTCGCCGTTGAATTTTATTGATTGTTGACTGATGTACAAATAAACATCATTAAGCTGTCGATAACTAAATCTTTTAATAAATGATCGAATCCAGATCCTTGAACAGACTCATTGGCTTAAACAATAAAATATTTTCAAAAAGAAAAAAGAACCGTACATATTTCCATTTCCCCTTTCATCAGAATGAAGAACAACAACAAAAAAACAAAAAAACACCAACTTGCCATTCAACATAATGAATGTCAATATATTATGGACGAATCAAAATAAATAACAAATTTCATTGGGAAAGAAGCCATCTCTTTAACATCACATATGCCATCTGCTGGCTAAATGTCAATTGCGTTTGGCGCCTTTCGTTAAAAATCCAATCAGCTGTCAAATGTCGAATGCCGCGCTGAGTCTTTTGCTTTCAAATCCATCAAGAAATTTTTACGATACCTATAACGCACCGAAGTGTAGTGAATGTAAAACGCAGTGTGTGTATTGATATACCGAAGCAAAATTGCATTTAAATACAACTCTTTTCGAATGAATATCGGTCATTTAATGTGGTTTTATTGGCAATTAAATAGTTTAAGATATTTTCAAAATTCGTGATAATGAATATTTTGAGGAATTTATAAAAATCCATTAAACAATTTCCATATATAAAGTGTCTGAATATATGCCTCTGTCTCAAATGATTCGGACCAAAAAAATCGCCATTTTGACTGAATAGTGTTGCTATTGCAAGAAATTTCTTAATCATTTTCGATCGGACAGCAAACAGTTATTTTATTGTAATAAATTCTGAATTAATTGATCAGATGGACAATTCTTTAATCTAAATCGGAGTGGTGGTTAATTTTTTTTTTTGTTTTTTTCTTTTTCGAACAATTTCAGTTTTGTTTAACATTTGATACACAGTTCACCAAAACCAAGTGTCTATTTCAGAGAGTCAAAATTTAATGAATTCAGAATTCAGTGTGTGTGCAAATAAGTGAAGACAAATTTAATACTTTTCTTTCGAAAATTGTCGCATCACATCACCAAAATAGTGGCCAATTTTCAATAACATATTTCACCATCATTAGCCAAAACCATTATCTGATTCTTAGGGTCCCCATTCGAAATTGTCGAAATTGTTAAGTGATGCGGGCTAAGAATTGAGTTTTTCACCAACATAAAAAATCCAACATGCTAATCGAACACATATGAAGAATTCCATTTTGATTTTGCGTACGTTTTCAAGTTGTTTTCGAAATATTCAAATTAATTTTGCGAAGTGATTTTTTCTATTCTTTTTCGTTTTCGGTATTTAATTTAAAGTGAACAAATTGTTGGATCGAAAGGAAAAGTTTCCTTTTTGGTTGGATTATTATTGTGGAGAATATTGATCGATTCAATTCATTTTCAATCCGAACGCCGGAAAATTTTGTTAAACGAATATCGTCAATAAGACAAAAAATAATGGCACATTCAAATACTGCGGTCAATTTACTAATAAATGATTCAAATGGTAAGTTTGTGTGTATTTCAATAAATTAATAATTTTTTCGTCAAATCCAACATGATTTGATTATCATGTTAATGGTTTCTGATTTTGAAAATATTTTAAAGTTCAAGCCGGCTTCAGCATAACCGGTGTTCTGAACATTTTCTATTGATATTTTTTTTTTCTCATCGGAAAAAAAACGATGTTACCCATCGTCTCTTTTATATTTCTTGTCTCCTGCTTCCATTGTTTCCATTCCGTTTCAATTTCATCGGATTTTTTTTTTTTGAAGAAAATCCACCAAAAAACACCAGACGTGTGTATCAGTTTTTCGTTTCAATATGGGGAAACATGTTGAAATTATAAAAGTTGGTCATCACCTTCATTTGAATAATTCAAGTCATTTGCATCGATATTCAATTACAGTTGTCAATTAACATGAATTCGTTGAGTCTTAGGGTATCTAATCGCATTCATTTCGTAAATATTTAATATTTAATTGCTAAAATTACAATGATAAAATGGCTTGAGTTAATTGCAGTGAATTTTCTTTTGTCTGAATTTCCGCATTTGAAATTATTCAAACGAAATGGTTGTCGAATATTGATTAAAGCAATCGAATATGTAAAACCCTTGATTCAGAATCTATACATCCATGCACATAACACACATGTCACACACACACACACAGATTATTGTTGACTGAATCAGTTTATGGCGCGATTGAAATCTGTCTCACCGAGAGCAGTTAATTGTTCTCTTTTTTTCCTTCTCTTTCATTCGAAATTTCAGAAATGTTGTTGAACAAATGTGATAAATATCTGGACGACCGATAGCATGATGATTCGAATTGAGTTTCGATTTTCGATGGTCGGCGGAAATATTTTCATTCGAACAGATTACATCAATGATTGGTTTGGCTAAAATAAAATGAATTAGAACTCCAAATGTAGAAAATAATCACATGAATAATGTAAATATCATGCAACAAAATCTTGATTATCACCATATAAATTTATACGGAGCCATTCATGCGGATTACGTGTTTTGAACAAAGTTGTGATAAGCGCAATAATCTCATTTTACGCACTTTCAAATATTTCAATGTTTGTTGTTTATTCCAGTCGATTTCTTTAATTTTTTTTTTTTTTTGATGAAAAAGAAGCATTTGAAATCCTTCGATCTTGGGGGTCAAATTGCAAATATTCGCCATATATTCGAATGAATATAACCACAAAAAAAAATCATTCAGAAATCATTCAAAATGCAAAGGATGCGGAACTGTTAAAAAAACAAAATTCGTGGCGATATATGTATTGTAGCGTGGCAAAGTTAAAGATGGATATAATTTGATGATGGAAATGAACGTTATCGTGCAACGTCGGGACTCTTTTTCAGGGAAACAACCATGAAAAGAAAAGAAACGAAATGTTAAAAAAACTGATCACAAAAGGAAATGAAGACAAAGCGAAATAAATACACAAAATGCAATAATATTTTATTTTGTACGACACATGCATCTGTTACTCGGTGTGAATAATGCGGCCATCCTTAAAGAAAAACGTCGAAAACGTGTTTTTTCTTCCATTGCTTTACAATGTATCGCATCGAGCATATGCAAAGTTCTGCCACCACTTTGTCTTCATAAGGGTCTTTTCTCAAATTATTATTTATTTTTTTTTTTCAAGTGTTAATTTAATTGCATTCTTAACGAACTAGCGGCATACAGGGCACAAGTTAAACTCGTAAAGGTGAATAATTTGAAAAAAATTCTCGTCAGTTTAATCTGATTTGTTTCGAATTTTGAATATAATTCTCATCCAAGCAACAGTATCGGGGTGTTTTTCTTAACATTTCATTAGGAAATGTCCTGCCACAAAAAAAAAAAAATTAAAAGAAAAAACAAAATTCGGTACACACACATTGTGCTCATCGATACCTTCACCACTGTAATTTATTTCTTTTCACCTTTATTTTATTTTTTCTTTTTTTTTCAATTCCATCGTCAGTTTTATTCTCTAACAAAATGCACCTTTGCATCGTATTGAAATAACATGGCATAATATTTCGAATTGAGCGGTAAACAGGGTTACGTTAAGTTGTGCAGATGGTATTATTGTTTTTATATTTTCCCTCTCTTTTGAGTTCATCATCATAATTCTCTGTTTCGGGTTTTTTCTTTCGTTTCTCTTGTTTTGTATATTGCTTAGCTGGTCGCCTTTACATTACGGATTGATTGTGCATTGTGTTTATCTTCATTGTTGGCAATGCACGACTTCCCATGGAGTTAGGCACTGAATTTATAGTTTGGTTTCGAATGGGCTTTGCTTAGTGTTCCATTGAGACTGTCTTATGTGTTGGTGTACGCTTCGATGTGTATGCAATTGTATTTGAGTCCATTTGTTGTTTTTGACTCATTTGTTGTTGTATTGATTCATACTTTTCTGTTGCGCACATATGATTTTGGTTTTCAACGCATACACTTCTTAATGTCATACATGCGTGCATCTGTGTGTGTTGAAAAGTGGCATTCGGCATACGCATGTATTTTCATCTTAACCATTCCGTTGGTCAGTAATTTTTTTCATGCACGCTTAATTTTCTCTTGACAATTTTTGATGCTGTTGTGGGATTCAAATGGAAGAAATTTTCGGTTCCGAAAAATCTTAAACGAATAATAACAGCTCAACAGAATATACACGCGTAAGTCATACGTCTTGCGCAATAAAGAAACTTTCCGCCTCATTAATATTCGATGAACTTAAGTGGTTCTATTTTAGGAACAAAATGATTTTTAAAATTCATAAATTTGATTCATCCCCGTCTGCATTCCATTTCCACCTTTGTTGATTTCACAAAATTATCGATTATAGTTTTTTTTTAAATCTATTTTGCAGGACAACAGCAGATAATAAAAATTTTGCCAAACAATTCGGGTCACCAATGGAAATTACGTCCCACTGATGCCACGAGGATAGTTCCGCAGGTACTTCTAAATCAAATAATAATAATGTAAATTTTGATACTAATTGATCGATGAATAATTTAGCGGTCGGCAGCAATGTCCTCAACCACATCATCTTCAAGTGGAAATCGTATTATCCCATCTGCACCAAATAGAGCCAGTATAAAGGTGACCCATCAACAAATGGTAAAACAGCTTTTAATATTTAAATTTCTAAAGTTGAACATTTCACTAATTCTTTTGTACCTCACCATTTGATTGGTTCCGTTTCGTCATAACGATAGACTGCTTTAAAACTTGGTAATCAAGGTCAAAACACACGCATCGTACAAATCGGGAATGATACAGGATCCCAATCAAACACAACAAAATCCCATATGCTGAACAATTCACATGGTATTAAAAAGGAAACGTAAGTGTATTTTATGTGATCTGCACTCCATACTCTGCAACCCGTATTGCAACGGAATTCGGCATAGATTTTTCACGCACCATTTTTATTTCCTCGTTTTTTTTCCTTTCCCAAATAGTCAATCAGTACAAAGTTTTATACGTCGTCGACGAAATGCCGATCGTAGCGGAAAAGGTCTACGTCATTTTTCGATGAAAGTGTGTAAAAAAGTTGAAGAAAAAGGTACAACGACCTACAATGAAGTTGCCGATGAATTGGTTGAAGAGGTTCGTTGTTTCATTTTCTTATAAATAAAAAAAAAAAATTTACTAAAAACAAAAATGCTTTTTGTTGTTCAGGAGGCTAACGGTCAACCATTGGATTCATCAAACTATGATCAGAAAAACATTCGACGACGTGTGTACGATGCATTGAATGTGCTGATGGCCATGAATATTATTTCAAAAGATAAAAAAGAAATCCGTTGGATTGGGTTGCCTACAAATTCGGCACAGGTTTGTTTCTTTTCTTTTCTTTTTTACTTTGATATGTATTTTGAATTGTGATGGGAATGGTTTTATTTTCTTTTTCTGAAATAAAAACAGCAATGTAGTGCCTTAGAGGATGAAATGGAAATGCGACGCGAACGCATTGAAAGTAAACAGCAACAATTACGTGAACTGATTTTACAACAGGTTTCATTCAAAAGTTTGGTAACACGTAACAAAGAAGCTGAAGAACGCGGTCTGGTGCCATCACAAAATTCAGCGATTCAAATGCCTTTTATTACGGTTAACACACATAAAAAAACACAAATTAACTGCAGCATATCGGAAGACAAGTACGTTTAATAATAATTAACCAATAGCAACAAAAAAAAAAAATTGTATTTTAAAATGTGTCCAATACTTTCAGATCTGAATATTTTTTCTCGTTCGATGACAAATTCGAAATCCACGACGATATTGATATACTGAAAAGGATGGGGCTACTTTTGGGTAAATTTGGCAACAATGCATTGCAGAAATCTGATTGATAAAATTATTGAAAAAAAAAAAAAAAACAAAAAACAAAAAAATGTATGATAATTTTCAGGTTTGGACAAAGGTGAATGCACTTATGATGACATTCAGCGTGCGAAGTCAATGGTTCCGAAATCATTTCAGCGATACATCGAACGTAAGTCATCGCTACACAATCACAATCTAATTTCACTTATCCAAAAATCGCAAATAAATTCCAACTTATTTTTCCATTTTCCCCGAATTTTTTTTGTTTTTGTATGTGCAAATGTTCCAGTGTACGGAAAGGGAAAAGACGATTCGGACGAATGGGACAATACATTTGCCGAAATGTTGGATTCTTCATTGGAAGGTGCAATTAAAACCGAACCATATGATGAGCACATGTTCGATGAAGAAGAAAATTATTCCGAAAACAGTAATATGGAATGAGCTCATCGATCGTTGCATATTTTATATAGTATCATTTAAATACCGAAAGCGATAACAATAATAATTAACTGAAATTGAATTAGTTATATTTTTCCTCGTTCCGGGGAGAAAAATCATATTGCATCTAAACAAAACAAAACAAAACAAAACAAAAAGTTAGAGAAGAAAATCAAGAGAAACCGATTCAGTCATAAGCATGGGTTTATTTGGGAATGTCTGTGTCCATAAATGAGTGAAAGAAAAAATTGATAAAAAAAAATCTACAAACATTTTGAAAAATGAATAACAATGAAACGAACTCTGGTGGTTACGATAACACTAATAATGAGATTCAAACTGGAGCAGGAGCTAAGTAGAAATTTCAAAATGCAACTTGAAAACAGAATGTTTAAAATTAAGGTTGAAAAGGTGAGAAGGTCCAAATTGTCATACTCACACAATAAAATAACAAAACAAACAAATAAAGTGAAATCGTTCACTCTCGAAATATCCACAAATCCAAAGCGAGTTGATCTTCTGTTTTCATTTCTTTGGGGTTCCGAAAAAGGAAAAAAGGAAAAAAGATCAACACAATGACTACTACTGTTTTTTGATATAAATTTACTCAGATGGCGAAGCAAAACCAATCAAATAAACGTTGAATCTTTATTCTTGACACCAGTCAATTCAGGATCGATTGACAATTCAATCAATTTAAACGAAAATAAAAAGAAAATAGTCGCATCGTATTAAAAATTTAAACAAAACCATTTTTGAATGTAAATGTTTTAAGAATTTGTTTGTATAATAAAATGGTCTGCATTCAGTTCAATAATCACAATTTAAAAAAATATGTAATTAAAAATGATTTGAAGGGGAAATTAGGAAGAAAATGATAAAAATTAATAAAAACAAATACATTTTTTCTTTGCATAATTCGTTCGTTTTTTGTTTTCGTTTTTGTTTTCTTTCTGTTCTTTTTTTCATTGGAAGGCCACTGGAACTTTAAACAAGTGGCAGGTTTCGTTGAATTAGTTATTTTTGCTTTTGAAATGTATTTGGCGTGATACATTCAGAAATATATTAATTTGGGAAGTTTGTTCCATACGTTTATTAAAAGTATTAATTAAATGGAATTTTTGGTAATAGTTTTCTTAACAATTGGTCGAGAATGAAAACTTAATTTGAAAGCTCAATTTTATGGTGTCGGGCTCTGTGTCAAAATATCAATGAAATAAGAAAACTATTATAACTAGAGAGATTGGATTGGCTGGAGCATTTGTCTCAAAGCGTCTAAATGACGGATAATAGTTTGCGTATAAATGAAAATATGTGAGTCAAAGCGACAACAAAATAATAATAATAATAATATGATTTTTATGATTGAAGAATAACTCAAAACAGATTTTTTTTCCCAGCTGAACAAACAAACAGTTTGTTCTAATTTTGTATCGACCAAAAAACAATGATGGAAACGACGTAATAGAAAAGAAATGCGAAAAACGAACGAGTCATATTGTAAATGACAAACGAAAGTCATGTAAAAATTGAAAACCAATAAAGTTTTATCAGGTTTATAAAATGATTCAAATGTTTGAGTAAATGTTTATTATTCCAGATGGTTTGCAATTATGTGGATCACATATTTCCGTAGAATGTGAGCTAAACAATAATGGAGAGAGAGAGAGAGAGAAGAAAAAAAATGCGACTCATTAGAAAATGGTAAAGTTAAACATTTATTGATTCATAACTTTATCGATATTATGGATATCATAGTGCAATTGGATTGATTAAATGGAATGAATGATGTGATCAAATTTTTTTAATTGCCGGCGGCCGTTCCATTCTCCTCGTCTTCGTCACATAAATCTTCGAAATCTGTTTATATGGAAATATTCATAAATAGTGAAACATTTCCATTGTCATAAAAACGAAATGAATGCTTACCATTGAAAAAGTCCGCATGAACATCCTTTTCATTTGCGGCCAAATCCATCAATAGACCACTTGATCCACCGGCCTTTGGTAAATCAACATTCAAAACAAACGATAAAAACCATGATTAAATTCGATTCCGCGTTCGGACAATTGATGTCAGTCATGCAAAATTACCTCTTCCAATTCCATAAATGGTCCGGCTCCCTCTGGAAACATTTCATCGGCAACAATTTGTGGTTTCATAATTCCTGCTTTTGTTGTATTTAATTCCAAATCCAAAATCTCTTTTTCGAATATTATTCAGAAAATAATAACAAAACTTTTATTCAACACTGAGAATGATTATCATTCTTTCTGATTGCAACGAGAATCTTTATTGTGACAGCTGATGTCAAAATATGTATAATACGCATCGTTGTGTGTTTGGATTGTGTATCGAGCCCTTTTGTTGCTATTTTTTTTTTCAAATGTCAAATGTCTTAATGTATACAAACTAGAAATAATATTTAACCGCAGCCAGTGGTTGGCACTGCATTTAATGTGATTGCATCGCCTGAATTGGCCCTAAAATAGCCCGAATTAATCGATAGGCCACACTAAATTCCAAGCAAATAACTCTGAAAAATTAAAATCTATCCAAGTGTTTGGATTGTTCCGAATTTTATTCTTTTTGAAAGTTATTTGAGTCAAAAATACACGGAATACCTCATAACAATAACAACGCCATCTACCACCGCATTTTATGGGGCTAACGAAAATATTAAAAAAGGCATTTATAAAATACAAACCAATCGAATACATTGAAAAACAATAGCACACGCTCAATTCTACATGTGCGACAAACGAACAACGCACAAACACCAATACACAAATAACACAATCACACATACACACGCATACACACAAAAATCCACCAATCGAATGCAAGAGCGCTTTAACAATGGAATAAAAAGAAAAAAAAAATGAAAAAAAAAAAAAAGTTTATTGAATATACTCCGTTCATCATTTTTCGTTTTCATTTCACATACAAATACAGTCAAATGATACGCTAATAAACATACGCAACACGAACGAAATAAAGTAAAAAAGAAAAGAAAAGAAAAAAAAAACTTGTGCAAAATGTCGTAAAACGTTCCAAATGGTACCAAATCGAATATTTGAGCGAAAAGCAAGGCAAACAATTAAGAAAGAGAGGACCACAATTGAAATTGATGAAAAACAATTAATTTTTTTTTGTTGGTTTTTGTTTTGAATGCATTCAAAATGTGAACTATGGTCAATCAATCTGAGAACGGCCGAGTAAGAAATTGAAAAAGAAGAAAAAAAAAAACGAAACCAAACGAAACGAAAACGATTCAATAAATGACCAGAAAAAGAAAATTGTTTAAGTTATCGAATGTAGAAAGCAAAAAAAAAGTGAACGATTTTCGTGTGAATTTTGTTTTTAGAAATATTTTTTTTCTCTTTCATTCACTTCGATTGATTTGGAATAAGTTCGTTTTTATTTATGAATGTTCATCTATGTGAGTGCAAACAGGAAGAAAAAAGGAGGAAAAAAATAAATATAAATGAATAAAATCGTTGTGTATGAACGAAATTCGAAGTGTACAAGTGAAAAAAAGGAATGAATGAGTATATGAAAAATAATAGAATTGATTTAAAAAAAAAGTAATTGAAAATGGATCGAAAATCAAATGAAAATTTCGAAAAACATTTTATCATTAAAATCGCACAAAATAACGAATGCAGTTCGAATCAATATTAATTGAATGCATAACAATCAATCAAAAAATAGTTTTGATACTATTTTATGTCTTATGAATGCCAGAAACACAAATAACCATTGGATAAGCAGCAGTGGCAGCAGCACCATCAAAAACAACAACAACAACAACAAAAACAACAGCAGCAAACCATACATAGTAAATGGTTTTCGAATACGCAAACACATGAAGACTTTTAATTGTGAAAATAAATCGATTGAAAAGATGAAATAATCGAAATTAATTGTATCAAGTGAAAAAAGGGACAACCATCAAAAACAAGCTCCAAAAAGAACAAAAAAGAGAAGAAAAAAAAATTAGAAAAACATAAGCAAAAGTTCTTTTCTCTTGTTTTATTCTGAATGAGAAATAATTTGTGTTTTGTTTGCATTAATTTCGAGTTTGAAGTTTAATCCGTGTTAGTTGAATTCCGCTTTGGATGGATATACCTATTCAGCCAAAGTATGTGCGCGTTTTAAATATGTATATATATATTTATATATATAAATGTACTATATATTAGAGAATTTGGCTCAAAGCTCAAAGGCACTTGAGTGTTGTTGATTATAATATTGTCGGCAAAAGAGTATATTTTGGTTTCGATGGCCTTTTTTCGTTTTTCTTTTCGTGTGTTTGTGTGTGTGTGTGTGTGTGTGTGCGGGGAATGCACCATAAGTTTTATTTTGTTTGAATTGAGATCCCATTAAATTAACCAACCAATTTAACTTTTCCATGATGTTCATTGTTCATCGGAATCCGAAATAAAGGGATGCGATACAGAATGGTATCTGATATCCGATAAAATATTAAAATAATAAAATCGATAAAGTTTGACACATGCATTTTTCGTTCGTAAGAATATCAAATGCACCTTTTGCAAAATGTAAAACGAATAACAAGTCACCAAAAATCAGTAATCAAATTGTACTCATCGAGCAAATCGATGTTGTTTGCTTATTCAAACAACACATTTCGAATGAAATGTGCAATTACAGGTGCCTCAAAAACAATCAAATTAAATCGGTTAGAATGAATTGAGGTTCGAGTCAATGGTCAAAGGTTACGATGGTCGGCATTTCATTTCTAATAAAGTATCAGACAGTGTGAATAGTGATTTTTGTTCCTGAAGGAAAAAAAACCCGCTCATGATCGAAACGAAATTATCTCATCTGCTGGTAGATGTATTGCATATATAATATGCGCTTTACAATAAAAGTATAAAAATTATTCATTGCGAGATGATAATTTAACAAATCGATTGGAATTTGAAAATTACGCAAATCATGGACATTTTTAAGAACAGAGAGAGAGAGAGAGAGAGAAAGAGAATAAAATCACATATTATTCAAAAGTCTCCAAGTCAAGTACGTAGTAATGTAGTACGTACCCATAAAGCCATAAAATAACAATTGTTGAGTTCATGTATGCCAAAAGGCAATAGTTTCGGAACGCATACACAAACAGATTTGAATGTCTTCTGGTTTTATTTTTTTCATTCATGTGAGCATAAAACATTATAAATACAAATACAAATACAATTGCATAAAATTGGCAAGAAGCGACATAAATCAGCGAATGCTTTTGCTGAATCGTCTTCTTCTTTTTCTTTCGATATCAATATTTACACATATATCTAGTTCTATGGAAATGTATGCATTTGGGCTCATCCTAAATCATCTCAATATTTAAATGAATAACTAGAAAAAAAAATGAAATCCCAAGCGTATATTGCAATATTTGAATGAATTTAATGCGGTGTTTTTTCTTTCTTTCTTCTTCTTTTTCTTCTTTTTTTTTGTTCTTTTTCTTTCCGCTCCTTTAAAGTTCAAATTGCTGCATGGATATTTGTGTCTATTCTGTGGTCTCACATATTATAACATGAAATTGTATACAAATGCTATTCTTATTCCCTTCTAATTCATGTGCAAAGCATGTGTTTGTATTTTGTGCTCACTTAAAATGAAGTTTTTTTTTGTTCATGAGCAAAAATGTCATTGCAATTATTATCATTATTATCGATATATTTCGTTGCGTTCTGAATTTTTGTTTGAGTTCGAAAGTTTCATCATTTTCTATTTTGATTATGGCCATTTTTCTAATTTCTTTGCATTTGATTTGGTGTTTTCATGAATACATTGTGATTCGTTGTATCGCTCTTCTTTCACCTATCGATACGAAATGTGTATATGGCAATCAAATTCTTGTTATTCCGTTGTTGTTTTTTTTTTTTGCTTTTATTACGAGAATTGGTGGCTTTGTCTTGTTGATGCTTTCCAACGAGAAAATCGTTTAGATTGTTTAATGTTTACCTCGTCAGGCTAGGCACAACGAGAAATAGAAAGACAAACAAAAAAAAAATTAAAAAAAAAAAAACAAAAAAAAATCATCGACTTGATTTCAATTTGAATATCTTTCAAAAGATGAATATGAAAGTTGCTGGCTCAATGAAGGGGATGTCAAAGAAATGCAAATAGTGAACGAAACGGAATTACTTTCAGTACAATGCATTGAATCATCATATAAATATATATGTGGATGAAAAAAATGCAAAAAAATGTCGTTAAGTACCTTTGTGATACGACAACCATTTAACAAAAAAAAACAAGGATATATGCAATTTGAAAAACCCCATGCTCTTACCGATTGTCTCTGCACTCTGGCAATTGTATCATTTTATGCATTCATTATTGTCTTCCAGACTCGTTCGGTTTTTGTGTGACAAAATTCTAGAGCAAATCACAATGATTCTTTTCAGTTCTGTCTATATTTTGATACTTTTCTTTTGGCCGGTAGTCATTCCCTTTGCCATCGTGAATAGGAGACCAAACCAATGGATTTTATTGTTAGCCAGAATCGAGATTCTGTGCATTTCATTAAAAGATAAAAGTTAAATAATTATTCTCATGTATTCGTATGTGTTCTTTGTATTTTTTATTCGACTTCATTAATGAACACACACACACACACACATGTGTGCATTAAGTCAATAATTAAACAAAGCCGTATGTCTATGTACTCTCTATACTCCATACCTGAATACATATTATCGTACACACACACACACACACACACACTCATACTACTTCGCAGCATTCATAGCACTCGTATAAGAAATAACGAGCGCATACGATGGCATATTTAAAAGGCTAATGGGCTATTCGTTTACAAAAATTACTGATCAAAATTCGATTTTATTCTATCTTCAATATTGGCTGATATGCACTCCTCGCCACCATTCGCCCACAAGAGGGGGATTTTCATCAGATTCATTCTGTTTTCAGTCGCCTATATATTTTATTATTTAAAACAATCTGAATCTTGTCCGATTTTGCAGAATCTAAATTATTCTTTATAATTGAGCATTTGATGTTGAAACAATGAAAGCCGCAAGCCACAATCATCTCATCGCCTCGAATCATTTCATAAAAACTTTTTCTTTTTTTTCTTTTTTTTTTGTCTTAATTAATTCCATTTCCATTTGTTTTGTCTTCTCTTTGTCAATTGGTTGGTGGATTGGTTGTGCTGGTAATTAGAAGTGCGACATCGATTTGATAAACAAAAAATGGAATGTGATGTAATACCCGATTCACCGAATGAGGTGGATCCATTGGGTAATGTGGAAAATTGTAACAGTTTAAGCAGCGATGGAAGTACGCACATAGGATCTCTAAATGCTACAATAATTACGAGTAACGAACAATTGAATCTAGTTCCGAAAAGTAGAAAAATATTAAACATAACATCAACGAAGAATCGTAAATTGCTTGCGATCCGATCAGTTCCTTCGGGCAGTAATTGTACACAAACAACGACAACCACTGTTTCCAAAACGAATCATGCATCTGTAAGTGTCAATCAATTTAATTCATTTATTTGTTTTTGTTATTTACTTAATTTCTGTTTTTTTTCTGTTTGTTTTTGTTTTTTCTTTCCAAAACAAATAAAACAGAGACATCAGCCGAAACTGTTGCCACCAAAGCAAAATACGGACCGTACTGCATCAACGATGCGTGAAGTATTGGCATCAATACCAGGCTTTAGTATCAAACCAAGACGTCGAACAAATAAAAAGATGTCAACGGCCGCCCAAATTGAGCAAACACGCGAAGGTTGCATCGATTTGGAAACGCCCGATTCAATATTGGTCAATACAAATTTACGTGATCTATTGAATAATACAACATTTTGTTTGCTACCATCGCTTTATCAATACAAATTAGTTCAACTATTGCCGAATGTTGATCGTCCGGCAATTGATAATGATGATACAGAAACTATAAGACTGAACTCATCTAGTTTAACGAATGAGTTTTTTGCGCGTGCATGTTTGGAATGGCGTGAACGTTTAGCGGAAGGTGAATTTACACCAGAAAATCAACTCAAATTACGCACAGAAGCTGAAAAAGAAAAAATCAAATTGGATCCATGGAAATTAAAGCATTTCGAACCAATTTGGGGTGATAAAAGCAATAAAACGAATGTATCCGAACCAAATCAACGGAATAATAAAAATTCTTCGAATCGAACATCAAATGCAACAGATGATAAAAATAAATCGATGACAATAAATGAAACACTATCAAATTCAAATGCTAAAAAATCTACATCAACAAACACCATCTCCACTAGCATCACAGCAACAGCCATTTCAACTAGTGCGGTTAAATCAAATGAAATGAAAATAATAAAAACTGATTTAACATTACGATCTCGGCCAATGGCCCACAATGATGAAAATAATGTGTCACCGGGAAAGGTACCAAGTGTATCGGATCGGCAATCATTGAAAACGACAATCAATTTCAAAGTGATACGAGAGTCTCAGCACCAACAACAGCAACAACAACAACAACAATCAGTACAAAATGTGCCAGCCAATTCAGCCGCTCAAAGTTATACGACAAGTAGTGGTCGAATTGTTAAAAGTCCCAGCAATTATATCCCAACTGGCACAAATATTATTCAATCCCAAAAGCGGGCACGCATTGGTGCTGTAACTCGATCAATCATTTCAACCGCATCAACCACTGATTTCAAATCGGAGCCTCTGAAAACACACAAATCCGTAACGGATTCCGTTCCAAAATCCAATAATATTCAAGACAATCGAATATCGGTTGAAGCATTTAGTCCAACCATTGTTCCAATCACTGAATCTGAACTGAAGGTAAATTATTGTGAATTTGCACCGTTAAATGGAATCGAGTCTTGTTTATTTTTTATCGATTTTTTTTTTTCAAATTTGAAATTCGATTTTACAGAATTTGGCAAAATCATCATCCGGATCATCATTATCGTCATCATCAACATCAACAACAACCGAATCAATTCCAAACCGAACGAAAACATTAAAAGACAGCACAGATAGTACAAGCGATAGAACCATTTATAAAATAATCAATAAGCCATTCAATCGTAGTGATACCGAAACATTATCAAATTATCCAGATATTGAGATTATTCGAAGAGATGAAAATGCTGTTGGTAAATCAATACCTCATGATATTCCAGCGGATATTGAATTAATTCCAATGTCATCGGAAAATTCAAGTATGTTTGGTAAACGAGCGGCCAAACGAACATTTAGTCCAGATAATACGAACAGCAAACAATCGAAATTAAATGATCACAGTGGATCGATATCGATGTCAAATGAATTATCAAAAGTTAGCAATACAATTACAATGTCACCGATTAATTTTAAAATGTTTTGTGATGCTCAACAACAGCAACAACAACAGGTATGCATTCAATTTGCTCAACACGTTTTTCTATATAATTTTTTCCAAATATTTTTTGTTTTTTTCTTTATCTCGTGCTATATATATATTTATTAATAGCAACAGCCAGTGGAGACCAGCATCAGTATACATCCGCGAACATTGACCAATTCAAATTTAAATAGATCTGAAAAGAATGGTAAACTGAAGCATACAATCTCAATCTCAACAATCAAATCGCCCTCAATAAGTACCATGACAGAGACAACAATGAGACAGCCAGAAGTTGTGATGTAAGATACATTGGAATTTATTCCATTAGTGAGACAGAGAGACAGCGACAAAAACAGAAAGAAAGAAAAAAAGAGAAATTAATTGAAAATTATAAATTTTAGTGATGATCGGCAGAGCATGTATGCAACTCAACATGAATCGATTGAAGATAGTTTTGTTGATACCGTGGAAGAGATTATCGATGACGATCCTCAACCGTCGCCATCGACCATTATTGTAATATCGGTGAGATTCTTAGCGAATATTAATCAAATTACATGAAACCAAAACATTTCAATTTCAAAACAATTTCAAAAGTGTATTTAAATCCCAAAAATCGTTTGTAATTATTATTATTATTATTATTATTATTTTGATCTTTTCTCATTGCAAAGGATGATCGTGATGACATTGATGGTCAAGATAAGGATTTAGTTGATTCGGTGGAGCTTGATACAAATGAACAAATTGAAACAATTGAACCAACCTCTGACCCAGTTTACGATTATCAATTAGATATTGATTGTGATGATATGCCAATAACAATAGACGAACTTACTGTTAATAATAATTCCGACACCAAAATGGAAATGAGTAAATTCAATCTCATATCAAAATCGTATTTTAGATTATTTATTTATATATTTTATTGTATCATTTTAGGACATCATTCGAATATGCATTCGGATATGCATTCGGATGTTGCAAATCATTGTTTGATCAATGATCATATTATCGAAGCAAATGTTATGGACGATGATTCCAAATCGAATAGCAATGAAATTTATGAACAACAGAATTTGAGTCATACTTTAAATGACTTAAAAACAAATAATTTGTGCACGGATAGCGGTTCATCGTCACATGTTCAATGGAATTTTGATGCACATAAAATCGATGAAGAAGGCAGCAATTTGTTGATTGGCAGCAGCTTAACAATTTGTGATGAAAGTAGTGATGATCATAGCGCTGATACAGCTGTTGAAGAAATTGAACCGACCATTCAGAATTTGGAGCTTGATCAAAAGTTCAACGATGCTGAAAGTTACTTAATTGAATCGGGTGAAATAAGTGGTGATGGCGGAGGTAAATGGCACTTAATTGTTGGGGGATTTAATTTTTTGTTTTCTTTTTTTGCTAAATTCCATTTAAATTTCTATTTATAGCTTTTGATACTGTGCCCGGTAATGTGCCTGTGATGGTCGTTAATCCCAGTGAAAATTCAGAGGTAATTTCAATTATTTAATTTGCTTTTTTCTCTTTTGGTTTCGAAAACGTTTTATCAATTGTGTGTGGATCATCAATTTTTGTATAAAACAGGTGATGCCAATTCAGGAAATGCTTATCGGAAATGAATGGATCGATCATACGGTAAGTCATGGATTTTTATACTGGATCAAAATTGATCAATTAAAAATGGGGAAAAATTTCAAATTGTAGCAAATTCAACCAACGGCAGCAGATCTATCTGAACTCCATCAATCGAATACAGAACAAAGACACTTGCAGTTTACGAATTTTTCAAAAATTCAACAACAAATTATCTCAAACAATAAAACACAAATCTTTTCAAATGCAACACAGGCGAGTCTTGACCACATAACATTTTCACAATCATCCATTAGAGCTATAGCGCAAAAAATAACTAAAAAAAAAATATTTCATTTTCAAAAATTGTAGGGCAAATTGGAACTTAATGCAACGATGACACCCGAAATGGAAGTATCAAGCACGGTTGTGAGTGGAAATTCGAATAATTCAAGTGACAGTGATCATAGTAATGAGATGCCATCAATTGCAACGGTATCGGGTATTAATATGAATGCATCTGGTGCTAATACGAATACGATACCGCCAACAACATTAGTTTGTGTTCAAACAATACCATCCATTGTATCCGTACCGAATGCCCAATCACATCAAACACAAAATAAATCAAATGACTCAGTGTTTCAATTAGCGTTCACAACAGCTGGCAACAGCAGCAGCAGCAGCAACAATAATAGCTTAACGGCTCAAGGAAATCGAATTAAAACGACTATCGCAAAACAGCCAACCATACAACAGCAACAATTACAACAAATTGGCAAAATGCAGGGAATCGTTTATGCAAATCCATCAATAAATACAATTCAATTGCAACAATCACAATTACAAGCAAAATTATTGAGACAATCAATACAACCAAGTACGAGTAATGCACATCCGTTACTTAATCGTGCCATTCAACGTGCCCAAAAGATTCAATTGGCACAATTGCCTTCTCCTGTGGTGGTAACACAACCAACTGAAAAGTGCGTCCACATAATCGTGCATTCATTTGATTCAATTTTTTTTGTTTTTTTTTCGGAAATTTCATGTCATTACATTTGTTTGATTTTTTGTTTTGTTTTTACTTTAATTTAGAGCATCACCACCACCAACAACAACAGCCCGATATCATATACCAATAACACATCGAACACTTGTTACACAACAAATTCAAAAGCAATCACAACCTCAACCGCAAATCGTACAACAAACCATTCAGTCACAACAAACTGTTCAACCGACAACACAACCACAAACTGTTCAGCAGCAAATAGTCAATGTAACTGGTAATCAAGATGCAATAGTTATCGGTGGCAAACAAACTATCACAAATAAACGAGGACGTGGTAGCCGTATAAATAATAGTCGACCGCCACCAGGTGCTGTAAATTTAGAGCGAAGCTATGAAATTTGTCGTGCCGTCATTCAAAATAGCCCAAATCGCCATCAACTTAAAGCACAATTGCGTCCACCACCATCGTTGCTAGCGAAAAATGTTCAAGTAACTAATTCAACCATTACCTCTGGCGGTACAGTTACAAAAATAGTAAAAAAAATACCCGACGAACAAACAATATCCACATCAAATAGAATCATGTTAAAGGTGAGTGTTTGACTTGTTGTGAGTGTTCAGTGTTCACAGCATGTCAGCACTGAACAGCTCAATGTTTTTCTTTTTTCTTGTTTTTTTTTTTTTTAATTTTCAATATTCAATTTGGATATCATTCACATAGACAACAAATGGACCACCGCGCATCGCATTCCCAAAGAAAACGTTTGTTCAACGGCAACCATCGCCGATTTTAGTTCGGCATGTATTTGCTCAACAAAATCAACAGCAACAAGTACGTTCAATATTAAATAATAATTTTCAGAATTTCGAACATTATGGACAGTGGATCTAATTTTTGGTTATCTTTGTATCGATAGCAGCAACAACAAACGACATATCAACACATTTTGAATAGTAGCGACAATTCAAACAGCAGTAGTGCAAGCAGCGTTGCAAGTGGAAGCACACAAAATGGCCAATATATTTTGGTTCAAAGGGCTGGTGTTATTGCTGGCAGTAATCATTCAGCACCAAGAGCATCCAGTGCACCGCCCGCACAAAATCAGGTACGCACAAAAAAATGTGCTTCATTTCAATTCTGTTTTTTTTCTCTCTCTCTCTTCTTTTTCTTCTACTTTGTACTTAATTTTGTCAAATACATACATATAATGATTAATTTTCTAGCTATTTATTATTCGTTTATTTAGTTTTTTGTTTTTTCACGAATTGGGTAGATTTTTAATTTTCTTTGATTTGTGATTGATTCCCGAATTTTTGGAATTTCGATTATTTTTGAAATAATAATGCACATGTATAGATTCAAGGTGGAACAAGTGGTATACCAATCAGCATACGGGGTAGACCAGCATCAGTCGACATTGATCCCCAAAATGGTACTATTTCGGATGTACAACAAATAATAACAACAGCTACAGCAGCTCCAACCATTGCCCGAAAAATTACAAATCAAAGTAAGAGTTGACTTCTTTTTTGAATCATTCTAAACAAATTCGATTAAAAAATCTAAATGAACAAATTGAGATAAAGTGATCCCTTTATTCACAGACATTATTTACAATGACATTATCGTTGAGCCAACATTACAAAATTATGCGCTAACTGTTGAAAATACACCGCCAAATTGTGCATGTTCATTAAATGCGATGGTCATTTGTCAGCAGTGCGGTGCATTTTGCCATGATGATTGCTTAGGAACATCGAAACTTTGCGTCTCCTGTATAATCAGATGAACCAATGACATTTTTCTGTTATCGGCTTTCATAAAAAGAAAAAGGAAAACTATTATTATTATCATTGAGATTTTAGTCAAAGAATTTTATTTGATGACAAAAAAAAAAACAACAACAAACAAAATGAAATTAGATTCATTGAATCATTGATCATCACATCCGAAAGGAACTGGCACAGATCGAAGCCTATACATATTATAAAAATGAATGCTATGTATAAATTTATTTCACAATAGTAAATAATGGGTCATGTTTGTATAATTTTTCATCAATGTAATCAATTTCGATGTGCGTTTTGCGTGGCATCAACGACATTTAAGATTTAAAATTGTTCAAAAATTAATACATTTC
>GL501554.1:195286-217589 GCA_000149185.1 Mayetiola destructor
AATCATTATTTGGCTGACGAAAGTCTTTTTTTTTTTTGACTGAAGCTTTGAAGCAAGATTCACTATCAATGTATTGTGTGTAGCTATATCGGAGGTCAATTTGATTTACAATGTGTAAACTTAACATCTGTGTATATATAAAAATGAAATGCTATTCGTGTCTCGTCTATAGAAACGAGCTCTTTGAATTTATATTATGATTTTTTGGGTAAGTGCATGTCCGTCATGATCCGTAGAAGGTTCTTAGCGAAAAAAACCCCTCTGTACCGTCCCTCGAAGGCTACATGGGCCAGTATTAGTGAACGTGTAGAAAGAGAGAACATAGTCGATTTTTTACTTGCCGTATTGACGGCGACTGATTTTGTATGCTCATAAACATTTAATATAGATGCATTTGGTATGCATTCTAAAATTGCATCTTTTTTTGGCCAATGTGATCGATTGATATCAAACAATGACAAAGCATTGGTTCACCACTTCGCATCAAAATGTCAATGTGTATGAATGCGTATCCTGATTCAGGCATCTTTCAACAACTTACATCAATCAGTTTTGAAGATTTAAAATTCATTCCGATTGTGAACACCATCAGGAATGAAAGTTAATTCGAGTTTCTCCAAAACAATAAGCCATTGTATTGTGTTCATTTGCGTTAAAAAAATTTGAAGCGAACAGTATTGTTTTCCCTTCATATTGAACAATCAAAATGAGACGGTTCACTATTAAAACAACTTTGAGGTGCATTTGTGGAAGTGATCGATTAATTGCTGACATTAAAACGATGGCTGAGGACATTTCGAAAATTCAGACACTTCCATCGCTATATATACACAAGAGATCTATTGGCATAATTTTATCAAATGATCCCGTGCGCTAAATTCGACCAACCAATTGAAGGTAAAATGTTCAGAAAAGATTTTCACGCAGTGAAGGCAAATTCAAGAAATCGAATGGCTGATGTCGAATTCATGGAATGGGTGAGAGATGCAGGTATATTCAATTGCCAAGAGCCCGAAATACCGACCAAGCATTAATATCTTCGTACGAAATGTACAAAACCAACTACTCAAACTACATTAAAATGCGAGCGAAACAAATGTTTAGAAAATTTTGTAAGTCTGTTTTGAGAAGATTCTACCAACAACGGGAACGTTGGTACAATGAACAGCTCAATCGCGCAGTTGAATATTTTTTCTATTTTACGAACTATCGGCCAACTCGATTCATTCAAAAGATCATCCAAGAATTCAATCAATTCATTCGAATCGAAAATGAAAACGTCGGTCGTGGCTTTATGAACCATTCATGGCGATTATTTTTCCTTAAAATGAAACTGTACATCCATCGGTACAACGACGCACATCCGAATCGAAAAGTCCAAAACCATCAAAATCATTCCGATCCATAATTTTCATCGTCGGTGTATCACGACTGATACTTCAACGTTGAGAAAACTCACTCACACGTACGGTAATTCACCACTAGCCGCTCTCAATCCCTTCAAAAGCGATGTTTGGTCAGACTTTGATATGAGTTTAAATAACAGCTGACGGATTTGCGGCGAATATTTGTATGATAAAATCCAAAGTGTACGTTGATACGGAACTACCATCAAAAATTAAAGGCGTGAATATGCGAGTCTTTGAACCACCAGCACAAGAGCCACCGTTCGATCAAATACCAGATGAAGTAATTGATGGGATCGACCAATTTGACTTGCAAATCGGCATTGATCCCGGGCGGAAAAACTATGGCTGCTGTAACGCAAAAATTCCCAAATGACGATGAAAATTGCTTTTCCATTGAAGCGAAAAAATACCGTGAGTACGGGAATATAATCGCCGTGGAATCACCGGCTGAAAGCAATGTATGCAGTTGCAAAATCAATCATTGGCTATTCAGCGGAGAATCAACAATGAAATAAAGCATTAATTTTATTCGGAAATTGGACATAGAAAGCTAACTCTCCCATTAGCGGTACTCGAACACCGATAAGATTGTTGCGGTTTTGTTTACAACAACTTGGTTCAACCGTTATTGTCATCGATAAATTTCGAACATCCATGTTGTGTGCAATTTTTGTTCTCTAAGAATGATTGAAGAAGGCCGATAAATTGAGATAAATTAATCAGTTTCATTGTTTCCGTATGATTTGAAATAGAATAATAGCCAAAAATCGAAATTTTTCATTTAATCGTTTCAAGGCCTTGAACAAAGGGAATATGTTTACACACAATGTGTATGATTATTTTGTTTTTGTTTCGAATATTATCATAAATAACATTTTCATAGCGGTTCGAATGTTTATATTTATGTTTTGTTTGGTTTTCTCTTTTCGTTTTTCGTTTCATTGAATGTGCAAGAATAAATTATGTGTTGATTGTGTTCCAATCAATCGTTCATTGGCCCCAGCAGCTGTTTTGCAAATCAAAGCACACAATAGTTATTTGAAACGGAATCCCGGTGCATACGAAATCCGCACATTCACGCGCAAACCAAATCAACCATTTCAACGAAACCAACAAAATCACAGCCCAATGTATTGGAATCGTAATTACAATGCATCGCGTGCAATACTATCAAAAGGACTGGATTTAGTTGCGGGACGTCAAATACCACACAATTATTTGCGTACAATACCAAACGTTCCAAAACGACAACGATTCCGCCGTATGCGATAGATATTAAAATTAATTTATCATTCAATTCAATTTTAATATGTATAATTCAAAAGAAAAAACTAATTATTTTCTATAAGTAATTAATAGTTGTCTTGTAGCTTCAAAAGATTAAAAAATAAAACAAGCCCTACCACCCGATGCAACGTTTATCATTTATGGATATTTTATGGTCAAATAATATACGTGTGGTTGAACGTACAAATATACACAGGTGTTTATATGCTGGCAAATTAATTTGAACACGAACGAGAAGAAAAAAAAATTGTACATTTTACCATTTAATTTGGATTCTTGTGATATGTATTGATTTAGCTTTTTAGTTTTCGAATGGAAATTCGGAAATAATACAGTACAACTGGAGGCTGGAGATTATCTGAACCAAAAAGAAACAAAAGATGCTGAATGTCGTTCAAATTGGGAAAAAAAGCTTGTTTTGTTTTCTATAACCGCAATTGAGTCATTTTGTTCTTAAAAAAAATAAAAATATATTCAAATTCGTTACGAAAGCATTTTATTAGCAAAATCAATGCCGAAAATATTTTGTAGTTTATTTGTCACACTGCATCATACGCAACAAGTAATGAATCATTTTCACACTTTTGTTCATGCATTTTTCGATCAAAATGAATATTGTAATCGTTATCATCATCGCTTGAATCGTCAATATGAACGATAATATGTTTCTGATGTCCGTTGTCCACGATCACAGATCGTTTTTTTGTTTCAAAATCATTCGTCGATAAAGAATTATGAACATCAGCAGTTGATGTCGATGGGATCGGTTCTTCATCGTCCTCTTCATGTATTGGTAATGCAGAAAATGCAACTTGATAACGATATTTATTGGCATTTGATTGTTTCCACTTGGAACGAATTCGTACATTATGCGTTGTATTTTCCAAAACATTTTGATTTTTTTTTTCGATTTTTTGTTGTGATAATTTTACTTTTCTACGTGATAGTTGAGCATTACCGATGGCCTCTTCATAGAAACTACTTTCGCATGACCAATTATGTTTATCATTATCCTCATTTCTCTCACAATCATAATCATCATCGTCATCGTCGTCGTCGTCATCGTCATCCTCATCAACATCATATTCTTCACAGTCATCATTGCCGCTACCATCATCCATGCCATAATAATAATATGTTGAATTTTTAGTTGATGAACGCTACGGAAAAATTTAGATCGAAAAAAAAAAGTTTATAGTAAATAGTGTGATAAGGAGGATGGGCGCTTATTCAGTTCCTTCTTACCTTGAGCCCACAAAATATATGTTTTGTCACAGTTCGATTCGTTGCATCATTTGACCCACCTGGAGGGGAGTCATTCTGATTATATCAAAGTTCAATCACTTCTGGTCCATTCCATGTGATTCCAGCCCGTAAACTATGATAAAATCGTAACACGCCACACATTGCAATCACCTGTTGAACAGAAATATATAAACGATGGATCAGGCAGAGAAAATGAAAACACAATATTTTTGGATTAGAATGAAAAATATTATTTCGATGAAGCTGAACGTTCACATTGGGTTTGTGTTTGTGTATGTGTGGGTGTGCATTTGGACTCCATGTCTATTTTCTGTGAAACTATAAATTATTAAGTTAAAAGTATTTTGACCAGTTCGGCCTGAATAAGCTCTATTGGTTTACATTGTCATTGGCAATGTTTAGTGTTTGGTGTTCCCAGTTTCTATGAAACCCAATAAAGTTTTTCATCAAATGAATACTTAGAAAATTCATGAGGAGAATGGAGAGAACGATGAATTCAATTATCTTGCAATTTGTTACAGTATTTTTTGAATTTTTCCGGTCTTCGAAAGAGATTATTAATTCATAAAAAATCGAAAACCGAAAAAAAGTCTATATTGAAATAAGGAGAAGAAAAACGCAGATCAATTCATCAAAAAAAATTCATCAAATTTGAGCACGTACTGAAATGACCACAAAAAAAAGCAAAGAAACAATCAGGCGTCATCGAAAAGTTTAGATAGGAATTTAATCTGCGAATGGAATCTTTTGTCGCTTTCTCTATTATATTTCTTATATATTTAGATGGATATTTTTTTCATGCTGATATACTAGTGAAAATGAATATGAGCAGATAACGTACCCTGACGAAATAGAAAAAAAAAAAAAACAATTACAAATCAAAATTAACCACAAAACGAATGGATTTTCGGCCAAAGATCAATTTCAATAAAATATTTTTATTTTTTTTTTATCTTCACATTTTCTCTCCTTCAGCGCCACAGAAAACTCTTATTCATACATGAATCTTTGTTCACCGCTTTCATCATAAATGGTGAATTCGCACAATCAATCCAATTAATCATTCTGTTTTAATTTATTTCTTTGTGTTTTGTGTTTCCACCAAATTTTTTTTTTTTTTGGTTTTTTTGATTTTTTTTTTTCTTCCCTTTCATTTTCAGTGTAGCAATCCATTCGGTATTAAATATATGTTATGTATATTTTGATGCCTCATTTTTATCTGATGAAATGAAAAAAAAAAAACCAATTCAAAATGTTAGGGCAATCCGATTGATCGCACAGTATCAGGGGTGTCTTTTTCTCATTTATTCATTCATTTTATTGAAAAAAAAAAAAAATGTTTTTTCACATTCTTTTGACATGTTGCTCAAATTCATTGGCACGACTCCGAAATGGCTGATTGAGCACTCCGGCAAAAGAGGAATTCGGTTGTTTTTGGTTCATCTTTTTCTTTTCGGGTTTAATAATTTTATTTTCGGGTTTTCATAAAACTGAATGTTCACGGTTTAGCGCTGAACACTTTAAGTGCTGAGTGGTCTAATTGATGATTTTACTCTTAATGTTAATATTTTGATGTACATGAATGCATGCACAGGCATCAGTTATTCAATTTTTTCGTGTACTAAATTTCCATTCGGGTTTTCATTTTATTTCTTTTGAATTCGTCCGTTGATAATAAATTGCCCGTTTTCAATTAACCAAATGTCGAGGCATTCAATTTGGATTGCGTCGACTGTATACTGTATAGTCAATTATGCGAAAAATCCTACATGGAAAAATTTAAAACATTAATTTTTCGAAACACAAAAAGTAATTTATTGTGTTCAACGACCAATAAAACTTTTTCATTTCGTTTTTCCCTCATAAGAATAATTGTACGGTGGTGTCCTGTATCAACATTTCACATTCGAAAAGAATTCTCTCAATTTAACGATGCGTACGCATTATGTGTTGAGCATATGTACATGTACTTGAAACTCAATTGTACTTGGATTGAGCCTTCTTTTTTTTTTTTTTTGCTTCACATTCTTTTCAATGTCGTTTCGATTGGAGGTTTTAAAGTTGATTTTGTTTTTGTGGCTCCACTTATAAAACATGGTGCCAGATCCAGGCCAATCCCATCAAAATTGAACGTGTCCTTTCCATTATAATCGGTTTATTCAGTGAGATTTCTATTAATTGAAAAATTAGAAAATTTTACTTACGTTCATAACAGCTCTCGTTATAAAAAATGCAACTTCCGCCTTGCAAACCATGTCAAAATGCTGCAAATAATAATGAAAAAAACAAAATGTGTTTATCATAAGCCGTAATCCATGATGATATAATAATTGATTTTTTCTTAATATTTATAATTATCCTAACAAAAAGTTTTATAAATATGTTTGCAAAGTTCGCCATGCCCAACTTTATAGCCGTATCAAATGTATACAAACTACGGCTAATAAGAGGATAAAAATCTCATTCAGACAGAAATTAATGCCTGAAAATGATTTAATTGATGAACAATTATTATTTGACATTGGATAATATACAAATGGTTACGAGTGTCGGCTTTCCTATGAAACCATAATCAATTAATCAAATGATAATAATAATAATAATAATAATAATAATAATAAACATAAATTAGACAATGATTTCAGCACGTTCTGAAGATTTGATGCACATGAAATATCATTCCAAATTATTATTATTGATTTTTCGAACGATTTGAGACGATAAGTGTGGAATGATTAATGTTGATTGCAATTTTAATAATTTAATGAAATATCTTTGTTGTCCTTTTCATTTGATAAAGCCACAGGGCACATTCAAATGTGTACAACAAAAATCTATGAATTTGGAGAATCCAATATATTGAATGAATTAAATCAATACAATATATATTCCATTGATGACATCAAAGGCAGCAGACACAAATTGAGAAAAGTCTACTATAACATCTGTTCTTATTGATTTTTCCATTCGTTTTCAAGTTTAGAATTCAAAAAAAAAAATTTATTTGCCTTTTTTCGATGTAAGCGAAAGAAAATGTAATGTGCCGAAATAGTAAAGTTTTGCAACATTCGACAGCCGATAGCCAACAATTTAAATGCATTTCACACAACGTCCATTCGATTTCCATACTATTTTCATATTTTCCAACTGTCATTCACTTCTGCGATAAAAATTTCGCTTAATCCTGTTGTCACCATCCGTTTTCTGTTTTCAGAAGCCCGTATAACGTATAACCAAATGCGGTTCACATTCCAAACTCGGGCCAATGCATTCATTGTTTAATTGCAGAATTTTATATACAATTTCTATTATTATCTTATGAATTATGTATTCAGATCACGTTTCACGACTCTCTTAATTCAGTTTATCAATGTACAGCACTAGGCTCTGCAACTACAAATAAGAAGAGATGGATAATGAGATTTGTTGGCACATTTGTATCGAAAAGCAAATCCAAATAATCGAAACTTGTGGAATGACCTATAATTCTAAACTATAGGGACGCTTTGGCCTTTTGACAGGCGGCAAATTCAAAAGACATTGAAACATTTGAAAGACATTGAAACATTTCCATCGAATTGAAACATTTGAAAGATTTCTTGATCAAATTAGTTAATTACATTGAATCCAATGTTAGGGATTAATTTATTTGCTACAATTGGAATTATAATAGTTTTTTGATGGCAAAAATTTCCGGAAAAAAAAACAATCATAGGATTTTTGGACTTTGCACAAATCTATAGGAAATTTGTTATTATTGTTTGTGTTTCCGAATGTTTATTGCATGTAGAAAAAAAATGAATTTGTTCCTGAAAGATGAAAACGAATTCAAATAATTGTATAATAACATTTTGTATTTTATTGTTGTTGTTTTTCGATTTATTCAGGATAATGGAATACGGTAATATTCAATAAGTCTGAATCTAACTATGTATCAGGTTTCGTGCGGCATACGATATGTGAGCATTGAGTATACAGTATACGATATAGTATGCCATTTTGCTTCGATATGATGAATCATTCATTGATTCAAATCCAAATTGAATGCTTTTTTTTATTAAATTGGCAGCAGCAACAACAACAACAACAACAAAGATGTGCGTTCAATTGATAGCACATCTAAAGAAACAGACCTCCTAAAAAAAGACGAGATTCTATTTGTTCGGTTGTTGTGTGTATGTGTGCGGATGTGTGTATGTGTGTGAAAGAGATCCAGTGTGTTGGCGTTCGTGATTACTCTCATTTATGTATCGATACCAACATTTTCCGATTCCCCTATTTCGCATACAACCTTTCAAGTATTATACTGTTGAACGATTTCAAATGAACAATAATAATCCAAAGCTTAAGCATCCATGTAATTCCAAAATGTGAAATGATTCGATTACGTTATTGAAAAAAAAAAAAAACTTAGAAACATTTTTCCCTTCATCAATTTATCCGATTAACTCGATAAGATTAAAATAGTTTTCGTATGCAATGCTGTATAAATATTAATGTGTACGAATAGGACAACGGATTTTTATATAAACGGGTGTACAATTGTACAATGTAACAATCCACTATAAAGCATTTAATCATTTATAATTTTTCGATTCGGCATTGATTTGGATTCAAAGTTTGAATTAACTTTTAATCAGATATGCAATTGTTGTCGTTTGCATGTATCAGATTCTTTTCATTAAAACTAAATCCCCCATTCGTTCGTTGGACACCATGTTCAATTCAATTAAGAGTAGCTATTTAATGCAAGCGAAAATTGAATTCAATTCATTTAGGCATCGTTAAGCCAAAATTGGAATATATAAAATAAAATATTTACAGCAACAAAATTGATTTTGATGTTGATGTCAACTTTTTGGTGGCATTTTGCTATTATTAATTCATGCTTGCTGAATGTGAAAAATTCAATTGATTTAATCAATTTCAATGGAAGATTGTATAAGAGAAGCGTGCTTGGTTGTCGTTATAATTCGAATTTTGCGTATAGAATCGAAAGTAAAAAAAAAAAAACAAATAATAACGTTGGAAAGGAACGAAAGGGAAATGAAGCACACAGCTTTTGAACTTAATTCAATAAATGTTAATAATAACTTTTGATATAAATATCGAGAATGGAAACGAATTCATGTGTATATTTGTACGCCACAAAAAAAAAGGAGAAATTACACCTTCAATGCATTTCAATGCTTTAACAATTTTTTGCATGAATATCAGCAGTTTGGTAGTAAAAAAAAATTGTGGATAAAATACCGTTCAATTCGCCATTTGCCATTTGGAATAATTTTTCGGAAGTTTTTCGTCGCAGCCAATGTTTCATTGAATCTATTTTATGTCAACGCTGTTGCGAATCGCTCTTCATATTTTTCATTCATTTTCCGGTTTAACAATGAAGTGTTCATTGATGATAGTTTTTCGTTAAATTACAGCTCATCGCCAACCGGCAAATGATTTGATTCAAACCCCAAAAGCTGTTCTAAAAGTATTTTTGTTTAATGATAAGTGGAAAGGGTGAGGGATGAGCGTGAGCGTGATCGTGTGTATATTAAACGCACGATGTCCATCGATATGGCCTTCAATTCATTTGAAAAGTTTTCCGTAGAGCATGAACAAAGAACAATCACAATCAACTACACAGCCATATCACACACACACACAGCGGTTACGTGAGGGATTCATAAAATGCTCTGCCAACTAAGTAATGAACATTGATTGGTGTTATTAAGTTTAAACATTACACGACAATAAGATTAAAAGTTTTTTTTTCGTTTCTTTTCGTTGCTCTCGTTTATGAATTTTATTTGTTTCGTCATGCACCTGTTACACATTCACAATCCATTTTGGCCATTGTATTTGGAATGATTTTGCCAAGCGTTTGGCACATATTTTTGTTTTGTCTCTTCTTTTTTTAGACATTCTACTTTTGTTCCATTTTTTTATAAATTTATTTACCATCATTCAACACAATCCATATATTATGAGATTAAAAACATCATAACTAGGTCAATGCATAATCGCTCAGTCTATTGACAATCATCCTCATTATCGGTTGTATCGGCCAATGTTGGAACTTGAACCGAATGACATCCTCGTGCATCGTTCGTCCATTATACAATACAAAATATATTCTACATATTATTATTCATTATCCCTGAAACACAGTTGTTGATTTTACACTATTCTTACGCATAAACATTTGCAAGTTGAAACAATTGTTTTTGTTGTTGTTGATGATGATGATGATGATGAACTATCATCAGCACTTCATGTTGAACATTAGCCATTCACACATTTTTGAAATAATTTATCCTAGTATTCTGGACAATTTTCTGCTGGGACCATATTTTTCAGGTTAAACGTTAAATCATTGGGTTCTAGGAAAGTTTTCGCAAATTAAGCATCCGTTCCCATCAAAATGACAAATACCCTATTTCAGATAGATATTCTGTGTGAATGAATTGAATGAATGCATATCATTGAATCTGAAACAATCGAATTCTGCCTTTTTATTATTTCTCTATTTTGGTTCGCCCGCTCTTTAAACGCTACGAGAAATCATCAGTATTAAATCGAGTTCTATCAATCAAGAGGCTCATCCTACATATACGCCAATTGACAGGAAGTCACCACCTTATGGAAAATGAGGAACAATGGAATTCACACGTTGATAGTATACTGGCAAGCATACATATATGTTCCGTGTTCCCAGTTAATTGTTTTTTTTTTTTGCTCTATTTTTGTTGAGAAAAACGGTAGGCGATTTTACGGCGCACAATATATGTCTGTGAAAGCTGTGAGGGTGAATCATGACTGGCAATTGATTGACACGTATTGCAAAATAAATGCTATACACTATTATACATTATACATATAATTGTGAATTGTGAACTTCCTTCCAGCTTAATGGCACATCCAACAAATACATAGCATTTATCTTACTTGTGGCAGACGAAACCTATAGTATACAATTTGAACATAAAAATCTTTGAATTTATCGTGAAGAGACAATTTAAAAGCCAATTAATTCGGGAATATCAGCGGAAATACATTTCACATTTGAAAGGCTAATATAGACGCAAATTGTTTTGGTAATAGTTCTCCCATTCGTATTTCCGACGTTGTAAGTTTTTTTGATATTTTATGTTCCATGAAGACGATAAATGTCGATGGGGTTTAAACAGACTTCAAAAATCTCATCACCAATCTTACATTCATTTTTCTTTTGTGCTTTTCTACAATTCTGGCCTGGGTTTTTACATGCTTAGCAAGAATGTTCTATTAAATCGTTTGGGGGGGTTTTTTTTTCATATGAAATTAAACCAATCTCGTTGCTTCTTACTCTTTTTGTTGTTGTTTTTTTTTTTTTTGTAATAAAAGTTTTTTTTTCGTTTCTTTTCGTTGCTCTCGTTTATGAATTTTATTTGTTTCGTCATGCACCTGTTACACATTCACAATCCATTTTGGCCATTGTATTTGGAATGATTTTGCCAAGCGTTTGGCACATATTTTTGTTTTGTCTCTTCTTTTTTTAGACATTCTACTTTTGTTCCATTTTTTTATAAATTTATTTACCATCATTCAACACAATCCATATATTATGAGATTAAAAACATCATAACTAGGTCAATGCATAATCGCTCAGTCTATTGACAATCATCCTCATTATCGGTTGTATCGGCCAATGTTGGAACTTGAACCGAATGACATCCTCGTGCATCGTTCGTCCATTATACAATACAAAATATATTCTACATATTATTATTCATTATCCCTGAAACACAGTTGTTGATTTTACACTATTCTTACGCATAAACATTTGCAAGTTGAAACAATTGTTTTTGTTGTTGTTGATGATGATGATGATGATGAACTATCATCAGCACTTCATGTTGAACATTAGCCATTCACACATTTTTGAAATAATTTATCCTAGTATTCTGGACAATTTTCTGCTGGGACCATATTTTTCAGGTTAAACGTTAAATCATTGGGTTCTAGGAAAGTTTTCGCAAATTAAGCATCCGTTCCCATCAAAATGACAAATACCCTATTTCAGATAGATATTCTGTGTGAATGAATTGAATGAATGCATATCATTGAATCTGAAACAATCGAATTCTGCCTTTTTATTATTTCTCTATTTTGGTTCGCCCGCTCTTTAAACGCTACGAGAAATCATCAGTATTAAATCGAGTTCTATCAATCAAGAGGCTCATCCTACATATACGCCAATTGACAGGAAGTCACCACCTTATGGAAAATGAGGAACAATGGAATTCACACGTTGATAGTATACTGGCAAGCATACATATATGTTCCGTGTTCCCAGTTAATTGTTTTTTTTTTTTTGCTCTATTTTTGTTGAGAAAAACGGTAGGCGATTTTACGGCGCACAATATATGTCTGTGAAAGCTGTGAGGGTGAATCATGACTGGCAATTGATTGACACGTATTGCAAAATAAATGCTATACACTATTATACATTATACATATAATTGTGAATTGTGAACTTCCTTCCAGCTTAATGGCACATCCAACAAATACATAGCATTTATCTTACTTGTGGCAGACGAAACCTATAGTATACAATTTGAACATAAAAATCTTTGAATTTATCGTGAAGAGACAATTTAAAAGCCAATTAATTCGGGAATATCAGCGGAAATACATTTCACATTTGAAAGGCTAATATAGACGCAAATTGTTTTGGTAATAGTTCTCCCATTCGTATTTCCGACGTTGTAAGTTTTTTTGATATTTTATGTTCCATGAAGACGATAAATGTCGATGGGGTTTAAACAGACTTCAAAAATCTCATCACCAATCTTACATTCATTTTTCTTTTGTGCTTTTCTACAATTCTGGCCTGGGTTTTTACATGCTTAGCAAGAATGTTCTATTAAATCGTTTGGGGGGGTTTTTTTTTCGTATATGAAATTAAACCAATCTCGTTGCTTCTTACTCTTTTTGTTGTTGTTTTTTTTTTTTTGTAATCGATTCCATTTTGTGTTTCATATTTTTTAATACAAAAAATTCATTAAATAATACTTACGCGATTAACATGGTCCCTGAGCACATTCGAATATACCATTGCTACAGCTTCTAAGGCCATAAAAGTTATAAAACCAATTACCCAAAGTACAACAAATGCGCAATTTTCCTGGAATGAAAGAAACAAAAGGAAAAACGGTTAAGAATTGAGAATCATGGGAAAAAAACATGAATTTGGATAGGAGAACGGGTAAAATATATGCAATACGAAATGGTACGGTGATGAAACGAGAAAGAAAAAAAAATGAAAACAAAATCCATGGTCCGAAAAGGAATTTTCGAAATTTGTATTGTAAATTTTATCCGGATGCTCTTTTAATTTGTGTACTCACAACTCATTCCTTACAGAACAAAAATGAACTTGTGAACATGAGCGAGAGAAAGAGAGAGAGAGAGAGAGAGAGAGACCACTTGCTCCGATAAAATATTAATATTAAATTTAAAGTGGTGTGCAGATCAGCCACACATAGCAACAAATGATTTGGTTCCAGTTCAGGGTAAATATCATTCGCAGATCACACATGACAAAAATGATAGCATTTGCTAAAAATCACACCAATGGATTTTTCTGTGTGAACAGAATGAAAAAAAAAAACGAACGCAAAGAAAACTTTAATCTCTAAAACCTCAATAATTTCACAGTGCAACACACAAAATAAGTCTGGCACCGAACTATGCACGTTCTTCATGATTTTATCTGTAGTTTACGGATGACTCGGGCATATACGATACCCGACAGCGTACAGTTAGCTAATGTATTTGATTCTCAATGGGAGAAATTACATAAATAATGTTCGATATGCTTAGCGGATTAATTGAAAAAAGAAAAGACGAGCCAACAAAACGTATTCCGTCATTTTACAGTAATGTCCGAACGGTATTCAATATTTCCAATGTTTATCTAATCTATAGCTAGTGACTATCTCGAGACTTTCTTTCAAAATACTTGTAATTTATCGTTGCAATTAAACCTTATCATCAAATGAATATCAAAATTATCTGTATTTAAAGAATGCGAGAATTAAAATGGACAATACAGTTCACAGTATACGAATACATTGTGTCGTGTTTTTTTCTTTACTTTTATTCGAAAACAGTATGAATAGCAAAAATAGAGAGCAGTTGACCCGTACTTTTCGCTTTAAACTCATAAAAATATTGATATTTATGTGTGTTTTTCTTGCTGGAGTACGTTTTTGACGCTTGGAATTTCCATAGCTATTGTCTCCTTCGAAATTCGGGCCAATATTGACCCAACATTTTTGGATTTTGTGATTTCGTTCGAACCTGGAAAAAGTGTGTATTTGAAATTGAGCAATTATTGAGTTGGATTAGTTGGTACCATTTCATATAAACTACTATGTAAAGAATTACAAATATTCAGCAAATGTCCAGCTTTGAATTCAATGTTATTTATGTTCGGTGACAGGAGAATAGGAGAGGTACATATATATTGAGGTAGTAGGAATTGCTCAATTTACCAGAAATTTGAAGAAAAATAACATCAAATAAAGTTGTGTGCGTGTGCGTGTGCGTGTGTATTGCGTTTTTAATTCTGAATATTTTAATTTTGTCAATCCTGTAACGATCCATTACATTTAGTGGTTGTGTGAATGAACAAAGTGAATGAATATTCACAAATAAAATAAGTGGAATCTGAATTATTGACAAATAATCAAATAAATAAAAACGTAAAACGAAAAACGAATCAATGGCACCAAAAGTCAGCCATTATAATATAATAATTCCCATGAACACGTGCCAATCATCAACATCATCAATTCGTCACATTATTTGTGAATGAATAATTTCAATTAAATTGTTCCATTTCATTTAGGAAGTTTCAAATACCCTAAAATCCATCGCACCGATATTCCGAAAATGGATTTAGTTGTACGCCGACAATCTCAACAAGTGAGCAGACATTTTTCTGAATCATATCCTAATGACGAAAATGAACGATCCAATCGGAAAAAATTTCGAGAAATTCACGACTATCGCCGATGGGAATGGGGTAATTTACGGGTAAAATATATTGATATGTTTTTTTTGGAAGTTTTAGTTTAGAGCTATAGTGATTCAATTGATTGTGAAAAACGATTTATACATTTTTGCATACAGACAGAGTGTGAAAATTTGGGCCTTGAACAATTTTATCGCACATATGTCCAACGATTACAGCGAAGCAATTTGACCATATTTTTTGTGATGCATACAATAATTGGAATGGTTCATACAATCGTTTTGGTTGCAACTCAGGTAAAATTCGGTTCCATTCGAATAGCCGCCGAATATGATAACATTTTTATTTCATTTATATAGACCACGGCACCAATAAGTCCAGAAGTATATTGTTATTTAGCGAGCATAATTGTTGTATGGGTGTCGTTGATATCATCATTTAACGAAGAATTGATCAAAAAACGCACATGGATACCAAATTTTGCATCGGTTACAACTGTTCTCGGTTTGGTTATATTGGACATTATTGTACCATTATATCATTCAGTGCTAAACCATATAATGCCACCATTGCGTCCAACATATGACGGATACATTATTTTTGCTATTTATATTTTCCTTCCGTTGCCCGAAAATCTTCACAGTGTTATATTAGCATTTGCGACCACATTTTGTTATTTACTCGTAACAAATATAATGACCTATCGCCTTGACGAATATTCACTTTTGAAGGTAGTTTTTACTCCATCAGCACAGCATTTATCGTGGTCATTGCTCAACATTTAATTTTCAATTGACAGACTTTTACCGACTTAATTTTTCTACTGTGTGTCAACTTTTTCGGAATTTTCGTTCGATTGCAAAGTGAAGTTGAGATCCGCAGAGCATTTCTTGATCGTCGTGAATGTGTTGAAGGGAATCTACTGCTACGTTATGCACGCGATCAAGAGGTTCCTATTCAATCATTGTTTGAAAAAAGAAAAGGGAAAAATTTTCGAATAATTTTTTCGATTGTTGCAAATTTTGCAAAAATTCCAGAGAAAATTGCTGCTTAGTATTTTGCCAAATCATACCGCTTCGGTTTTGGAGAGAGCCATCCGTAGTATGATCGAAAGAATTCGTCAGGAAGAGCAGGAATCGATGAAAGACGAGAAGGCAAAAAGGTGATTTGGTTATTCAATTCTAAATGAAATCTTGTATTGTGGAAATATTATATTACTTGCCCGATTGCAGCACAGTTTGGACACTCCAATTCCAAGACAAAAATGGCGTGGACAACCGATTAAACTTTATATTGAACATCATAAGAATGTTACAGTTTTGTATGCGGATGTTATGAATTATACATACATCACAACCCAATTACCAGTTAAAACTTTGGTTGAAGTTTTGCATGAGCTTTTTGTTAAATTTGATCAAGCTTCAGAGGTGCTATACATATTCAACTAAATGTGACCTTTTCCCCAAATCATATCACACAATTAATATTGCGTTTTTTTTTTTTTTGTTGAATTTGCAGGAATACAACGTTCTACGAATTAAATTCCTGGGTGACTGTTATTATTGTGTTTCTGGTGTTCCAGAACCAAATCCACAACATGCCCGAAGCTGTGTCGATCTAGGTTTACGTATGATTCGTGATATACGAGAAGTGCGTTCTCAACGAAACAATTTGAATATTGATATGCGAATTGGTGTACATTCTGGCTCAATAATGTCAGGTGTTATTGGTGCTTGTAAATGGCAATATGATATTTGGTCAAAGGATGCAAGCATTGCAAATAGACTCGAAACTACTGGCGTTCCAGGGTATTACAATTGAATATGTCCTTTTTTTTTTTTATTGATACATGAAAACGATATAACAAAATGCTTCCGATATACGTATAAACAGATGTAAAATTAATTGATTATTTATTTTTATAGAAAAGTCCATATAACACGTCAAACATTGGAATTGCTTGAGGATCAATATTTTTTCGAACCAGGAACGGAAAAGGCAAAAAACGATCCAGTTCTTATAAAAAATGACATCGAAACATTTCTCATTTCACCACAATATTACGCAAATGATTCTCATGTAAGAGCTATTATTTAAATTGTGTGGACACTTTCGATGGAAATTCGTTCTTGTATTTGTTCCTCTTTCATTTCATAGATTTATTATAGTCCAGATGAGTTAAATAAACGATATTCGACAGGGATGAAACGAATGATGAATCGTTCAACACGGGTAAATTAATATTTGGAATAATGATCTCTAATAGGATTCGAAACGATGTGAAGATTGTGTTGAGTTTAAATTGTTCGTACATTTTTTAGCGTAAACTTTTTCTTGACTGCATGACAAATAGAAATATTGGCAAAAATTTCATGCAAAACTCAATGGAACAATACATGCAAATTATGAAACAGACCAATACTGAAATGGCTTTAGAGTTGGACCGCATGCCAATTGGAAAATTTCAGTGAGACTCAACTCATTGTTCCGTTTTTTTTCTTTCTTTCTTCTCTCCACAAATTTCAGCACTCAATCCCTTGAACTATTTATTTTTCAGTTTTAATCATTTGTTTTCCAATCGACGCCAACAAAGTGAAGAAGAGGTCGAAGAAGATCACTCTTCATTTAGCAGCAAAGTATCGAATATTTTACTGCGATTTCGAAATAGAAATTGGGAAATATCATTTTTGTATGAGCAAGATTTAATGCTGAAGTATAGCACATTCATGTGTTTTGTGGCTTTTATGTGTATTACAATACAGCAGGCGCTGTGTAATCCGTTAGTATTGCAACTTGAATGTTAATTTTATTGATTATTTACGATCTATTATTAACAATAACAAAAAATGATAATTTTATTATTATTTAGAAATGGCTGGAGATACTGGGTGCTAAATGTTGTCGGTTTTGGAATATTAATCTTTTTCTTGGCTGTGACATGGTTCAAAAAGATGTGGATATTACTGAGGCCAATAAATGAGGACGATCCAAATCTGATCGATTTACCGAACAATTCAATTTTAAGATTTTTATTCAATACATCGAAGAGTATAATGAGTAATGCAATCGCACGTATATTAATTTATTTCGTATCGATATGTGTATTAACACTGAGTTCGTTAATACATTTGGTATGAATTTGTTTTACAAATTTACAAAATTTTTTTAATGAATTAGAGAGAAAATCCTTCAGTTTTTGTGATTTGTATGAATTTGAACAGGTTGATTGCAAAGGAGACGAAGGCCCAATGAATGATTTTGATTTAGAGACTGATCCCAAACCAAAGTATACACGTTGCATTAATCCATGGGTGATTGAATTATTTTTTTAAATTTTTTTTTTTTTTTCATTGATGTGTGTGTTCAAACTAAACCATTGAATTTGTTCAACAGGGAATTACACAAAGCTTAATTTTGGCCATTTGTGCGAATTTTTTGTTCGTTCGAATCCATTTCGTTTTGAAATTAATTGTGGGAACGTTAATTATAGGCTTTTATTCATGGATCATATTTGGCTCATTTCGAACACTATTTGAGGTAATAAATAAATACGTAAAAATGAATTTTTTTTCGAATGGTTCCGATCGATAACTGAATTGATTACAGGAAAGCAACTCAATAAATGCATCATTGGACGCAAAAGTTGGACATATTCTCATCGTCATTTTCATTACTGTAACATTTCATATGGTGGATCGACAAACGGAATACATAGCCAGGGTTGATTACACGTTAGATCTAACAATTTTAATTCACTTTTTTGTGTGTGTTAAATTGAAAAAAAAAAAAATGTTAAATAATTTTTTTTTTTTTTGCCGCGGATCAGATGGAAACAGCAATTACACAAGAGACAAAAAGAGTCGGAATTCACAAAAGACACGATTAAAATTCTGGTTCACAATTTATTGCCAGCCCACGTCGGTAAAAAAAAAAAAAAAATCCATGGACTTGAGCATTGAGAATCCTTTAAATGACAAACTAAAAATTGAAACTCCCATTTTAGCTGAAATTTATATGAATCGACAAATGCGAGACGAATTATATTATGAAGAATATGATAATGTTGCAATAATGTTTGCCACTATTACCAACTATGACATTCAATCAGACGTAACAGTTGACATTGAACGGAATATATTGAGTATTTTGAATCGAATAATATGCGAATTTGATGAAAAATTACTTTCACAAGTGGGTCCATTGAAAATAGAAAAAATAAAAGTGTCTGGCTGGACATATATGGTGGCATGTGGATTAGATCCGGGACGAAGTGATTCATCAGCATCAATGAATAGCGGTTGCAGTTCACCAAATCAACGTACATCGATATTATCGAATGGACGACGAAGTTGGAACACCTTCAATTTCAGTAAGTAAATCAAACAACTCACCATTGTTTTTAACATGTGATATACATTATACATATATATATCTTTTGCACATTTACCAGAACCAATACCTAGAAGCCCAAAAAAGAATACAAACTATGATCCAAGTAAACGTGAACGTAAACAAAGTAGCAGACAATCACAAAATGTTGTTTATGTATTATCTGAATTTGCCCTCGCATTGATGCGTATATTGGATGCATTTAATACGGAAAATTTCCAAAGCGAAGGCAAACTGAGAATTGGTAAGGTTGATGGGTCTATTTATGAATCAAAATGGTGATGATGATTTCTTTGAATAAAAAAAAAATTCATTTTCAACTATGAAAGGCATTTCACACGGCAAAGTGATGGCTGGCGTTGTGGGATCAAGTAAACCACTTTATGATGTTTGGGGTAATTGCGTTAATATGGCATCTAGAATGGATAGTACTGGCGTACCTGGAATGATTCATTTAACGAAAGAATCAGCTGAAGAGCTCCAATCGTTTGGCATACGATGCGATTATCGTGGAGAAACATTTGTCAAGGGGAGAGGCAATATACCAACATATTTTGCCAGAATTGATAATAAATTGGAATTTGTAAAAGAAACATTACGTATTGAATCCCCTTACTTGCATACTCACGTCTAACCCAAATTACAGCTAGTTTAAAAATGTTGAGAGAAAATTGCCGAATTTCAAAGGGTTGAGAAAAAAAAAATTTCTTTCATTTTTCATTCATTTCACATGGATAACAAAAAATTCTTTTCATCATCCAAACATATGTTGGTTTATTTCAGAGTTAAAATCCATCCAGACATCATTAATGTTCTGTGATTTTTTCTCTCGATGTTTTGAAATTCGGCATTTTATTTGTTAATTTTTTTTTTTATTTTTTTAACGAATATTTTTTTGTATTAAAAGAAATGAAAAGATAATTGCACAATAAATTATATAGACGATAAAATACTGTTGCCGGTGTCTTATTGATCGCATGGACTCCCAAAGTTGTCCATTGTCCAAATCCTTATTTGTATTTTTTATTTTCATTATTTCGGTAAAATTTGTTATCTGTTGTGTATGTTTTGTATTCCGATTGGATCAAAAGGTTTCAGAGATTCGGCAACAATGTTGACATTCAATCATTGCTCACAATTCGCATTTAATCAATGATTTTTATTTATCATTGTTCCACAAGTTTGAAGGGATTTTCATTCGATGCCCGTTTATCAGTCTGAATGAATGACACAGCTTGCTGGATCATGTTGTTATCGAAAACCCAACAATAAAAATAGAAAAAAAAAAATTAATTTAGTTCGCACACAATTTCGGCACAATTCATATTTTTGTCTGTAAATGTAATTTCGGGGGAATGTATCGTTTGTTCATTGTTCGATGGAACAAACCTAGGGTTGCAAACATCCGTTTAACATCTCACTTTTCACCTTTTTCGGTGTTACAAGTTAACAAGGTGAATAATCTGAAAATAATTTCGATGAAAATATTTATTATCTTGTCAGAGACATTTCATATTTTGGATCCTTTTAAAAAAGATTTTTTTATACATGTTGGATAATAATGTTGAATGTTCAGTCAAAAGTTTCGAATAAAACCTTCACAAAGATTAATTGAAACTTGAAAGAAATGACGGCACACATTTGCTGAGATAATGACATTGACTGACAACCTTCCATAGAAACGGTTTTTGTTTAATGATAAATAAAAGAATGAAACAGAACCTTTTCTCAAAATGACAATCAAATAAAATTGAACAATGAACAATCGCCTTAAATGGTTTGTTTTTTTTATTCGTCACAATCTATCTGTTTAGCATTGAAATTCATTTTGTTTCCATTTCATGGAGAATAAATTGAATAAATGTGACGGTATCATGTTACCATGCCAACCTGTTTCCATTATTATTATTATAATCATCATCTTTGAAGTCACATTACAACAATCAGTGTCATTGGAGTGTGTAGTTTCAAAAAATATTGACAATTTTTTTTAGCTATTTGTAATCCACATGACACATGACAATAGTCGCAGAAGAGATCCATATAAATATTTCGAACTGCCTGAAGTTAATTCAGCCATGAATCAAAATTAGTTCAATTATGGAACTTTGCCTTTGTAAATATGATAACCCGAGATGGCACTCTCGGATACTTTCGGAAGAAAATCGGAGCGTCTTCGAAGCGACTCTTATTTCGTGTTGTTGCAAATGTGCAGTGCACCCAGCGCGATCGTTCTTATACTTTACTTGCATTTGAAATAAAACAGCGGAAAGTAGAATTTATTTTTATGACTTTGAAGATAAGTAAATGAAATGCGTATTGAGTATTCGACAGTTGACGGACTATGAAATTAAAATTCCAGGGAAGCAAAGAATCATTGTGATTATTTAATGCACTGCAGAATTAGATTCTTATAATGTATACCGTTCGGCTTAAAAGCTCGAATAACGCATGAAATTGTTCGGAAACCTATTTCGAAAATGTTTGTATTTTACATGCAAAGCGAATGGGCGGGAAGACTTTCGGATGCGATGAGCTATATTTTTGATGTACGCCACGCATTTTGCTGGTGAAATCAGAACAACTTAATATATGTTAAATTTTCAGAATTCCGAAAAAATAGATTTAATAAAACGGAAAACTGAATTATGATGAAATATCTGATTTTGAAGCGAATCCAGTTAGTTTCTTTCATTCTATTCTTAAAATAGTGTCTCACTGTAAAGCAGATCATTAAAAAGAAGCAATTTGATTGGTACACATGGGATCCATATCGCAGAGAGAGCGTTAAAAAAACACACTCTCGTCTGAAACACTTAAGTATGAGAAACAGATGGAATTTTGGCGTGAATAATATCTTGATATTTTTAAATAATTCAATCTCCGTCATGACGATCATTACTGAACCGAAGCTTTTAAATTTAAATTGAAAATTTTC
>GL501554.1:221159-233684 GCA_000149185.1 Mayetiola destructor
GTAAGTTAAATCATTGCCTCAGCTCTATTCCGTATCAGATTCATTAACAATTTATAAATTTTAATTCTTATTTAGATACAAAGATATGTCAGATCAAGAAGCGGAGCTTTGGGTCATTCTTCATAAATATGATTGGTAAGCACCAGATGCAGTTGCAAATATAATTTGATAAAAACTGATCAAGAGGATATTCTAGGGGAATCATTGGGGACCGATATCCAGGAGAAAGGCCAACAACAGGTTCAAAGACGGTGATAACATCAAGACCCTATAAGACGTAAGAATATCAAGTTTCCATCGATGTCTGAGTTTATACAATTTTGTATTTTGAATCGAATTTGTTTCTCAATTTTCAGCATCGATGAACGTTTCGATGAGTTTGTAGATTCGTAAGTTAGAAAACAGAATATTGAATTATACGAATGGAATAAAACCGATTTCCCGAATTTCTTAGAATTAAGAAGGAACTCAACATTCACCACAGGCCGAGAAATACCCATGAATATCAAATCGATATTTTGAATCAAGTAGATAATCCTCTAAAGCTTCGGTGTCTGAAAGGAATTGAAGATAGGTCCGTTGGTATCGTTTCATACCCTTTGAATATTTATTTAATCAATTTTATTATCTCCAAACAGATTGACATGGCCGAACTTGGCAGAAAACACAACGACTCCCTCGTTTGTGATACTTGATAAAGCATGCAAGGAATAGTAAGTCCATTGTCTGAAATTATAGGTCCATTTCAAGTACTTTGTATAGAGTATGCCCCATATAGAACAATAGAATTGAGTTCGTACATCGCGCACTTCAGCGCCTCTATGTATACCTAAAAAAAAAGGTATCAAAATATACATACAATAAGCGACCAGTGAACGAAACAAAACGTAAGACGTATGACGTTCCGTATCGTACGTGCGCATCTTTATAGTGAAATTTATCTGAATATAGAGGCGCTGGTGTTACAAAGTGATGAAGAATTTTGACAGCATATAAAGTACTTGGTCCGTTTTGTTTTTGAAAATATACAAAATTTGTTTTTCCATTAAATAGTGTCGAAGAAATTCAACACAGGTAAGTAACTACCCCGGTGGTCATGGTTTTTCAGCGTTCGGTGAACGTCAGGTAAGTTTCTAGTCCGGCATATCGTATCACCTATTTCTCTCCCTACCATTCCGAATCGCAAATTGACCTGACACACGAGCAACTATTGCACGAATATATTGGAAGTGGAGAAGGAAAGCAAACGAGCATAAAAATTGAATATGATGATTAAATCCACGGGGCTGAGAACAATAGAAAATAGAAAATAGAAATGAATAGACGTCACATGGAAAGAGAAGAATCCAAATTACGAAAAATAGAGAGAAAGTAATGGATAAAAGCGCATAGATTTTAATATAGAAGCAAAGAGAGTACAATCGATAAAACTGCGAAAAATATACTGTGTTCAATACATTCTTTGCATTTCTATCAATTATTTTCTCTCTTGTTTCTTTTTTTTTGTTGTTCTATGCGCTTTAATAATTTCTTTGCTTTCTATTTTTCGTCTTTTCGTACTTTCGTCGTCCATTCGATTACTATTTTTCGCTTCATATTTCTATTCATAAAAAATTATAAAAAATAGAGAAAAAATAGAGAAAAATGAGAAAAAAACGAATGGACAAACATAAACACGCATAGGAACAAATAGACAACATATAGAAGAATAAAAATTGACTTCTTAGCCCCGGCATTAAATCATTAAATTCTCCGATTATGAAATCGATTTTTTTTTTTACAAAAAATAATAAATAATGTGATAGAAATTAGTTATGCACGCTCTTTCGCTTCCCTCCTCCATTTCCAAAAAATTCAGGCAATGGATGTCAGGGTGTGCAGTGAGCCTGCGATTTGGCAAAATAGAAAGATAAATTGGTTGTGTTTTGTTTCTGACATTTACCGAACGCTGTAAAACTATGACCACCTGGGTTATATTTAACTCACGGAGACAGCAACTGAAATAAGAGGTTTTTAAAATATTATCCAACTGGACAGGACCCTCATGGCTCATCATGTCTGGTGGCAATTAGGTTGGATGTTGGAACAAGGAAATATCATTCAATTTTTCGTTTACAAGAATAGAACAAGCCAAAATAAAACGGAAATGTAAATATATCTTTGAAATTTGAAATCACATTTTTCATATCATTTTTGATTAAATTTCTGTCTTTTTTCATGTCGAAAGGAAATCTGAAATCACGCGATTGAAGGAAAAGTAAGTTCACTAATTCCCAAATTTTTAGTTTTCGTATCAAATTCATATATAATCTGAATTTGATTTTTATTTATTATAGATACAAAACAATGCCAGATCATCAAGCAGAGCTTTGGTTCGTTCTTCATAAATACGATTGGTAAGCTACAGATGCAGTTGCAAAAAAAATCTAATTAAAACTGATCACGAGAATATTCTAGGAGAATCCTCGGGGACCTTTATCCAGTAGAAAGACCAACAATTGCAGGATCAAAGTCGGTGATAACAACATCAAATCCCTATGTGACGTAAGAATATCAAGTTTCTATCGATATCTGGGTTTATACAACTTTGTATTTTGAATCGTGTTTGTTTTTCAATTTTCAGCATCAAAGAGCGTTTTGATGAATTTTTATCTTTGTGAGTTATTGTAGAAAACAAAATTTTGAAAAATACGAATGATGTTAAACCAATTCCTCAATTTTCTTAGGGTTAAAAAAGCAGACATTGAAGCCCTGCCAAGTGGCACCTTTAAATATATAGGAATCAATCAATTGGATGAAGTAGAGAATGGTTTCATACTTCGTTTGGTGGAAATATTTGAAACAAAGTAAGATGTTGTCATCATTTCAGACTATAATGTTATAACGAATATAGCCAAATGTCAAACACTCGCGCCATCTAGATTTCTTATGTATTCTGTGTACTACGATGTCTAACAATGTGTTGATGTGTCTATCCATTTCATTCTGATGACAAAATAGCGATAGTAAACATAATTCATATGGAATCCAGATGGCGTATCGGCTATCAAATAATCGAGACGTTCCGTACCTCCTGATAATTTAATTTTTTTATTTCATTCACATGGAACACATTCAGATACTTGCCCAAACACATTGTAAGAAAAACACCGGAACATGCGTATGGAGCACTGGATGGTGCATGCAACATGTAGTAAGTCCATCGTCTGAAATTATAGTTCCGTTTTGTTTTTCAAAATATAAAATATTTCTTTTTTCACTGAATAGTGCGAAATACATTAAAGACACGTAAGTAACTGATATAAAACTTCACGGAGACAATAATCGAAATGAGAGTTCTTTCACATAGTCTGGCCGAGACAATTTTAATAGATGAAAAAATCAAAAAGCTTTTGGAATCTATGAAAAGAGACATCATTCAATTTTCCATTGACAAGAAAAATGTAAAAATGCCTGAAGAAAAAATGTAAATATATTTTTGAAATTTGAAATCACATCTTTCATATCATTTTTGATTAAATTTTTGTCTTTTTTTATGTCGAAAGGGAAACGGAAATCAAGCGATTGAAGAAAATGTGAGTTGACTCATTGCCTAAGTTTTATTCCGTTTTCGATTCATTTACAATCTAAATTTGATTTATATTTAGATACAATCAGAAAGAAATTACAACTGAAGAGGTGCCATTTTGGGTGACACTTGATAATTATAACAAGTAAAAACACTTATGATTAAATGAAAAATTTATGAATATTGAATATAAAAACGAGACTATTCCAGGAAAATCCTCGATGAATACCATCCAATACCAAATCCAAAACGACAAAATGTCTACGTTCACAGCTTCATTTAAACGAATGTGGCTCAAAATGATCGTTCCATTTTTTAGTTCAATGAGAACTCTATGCAAATGATAGACTTTTGTAAATTATCCAATAAAGACAAGATATCAAATGTCATTCAGTGTAAAACAGAACATAAGGGTTTCTCTTTATTTAACAAAGCGCTTAAGCCTATTTCTTTTTTTATTTTTTGATTGTAATTTCTCATTAAACCAACAAAAGGATAAGGTAACCAGAGACAAGAATTTAATATCTGAGGTTAGAACCAATTCTGGCGGTTAGCTAGTGGTTAACTTCACAGGTTAGCGCTAACCTGGCAATGTTGCGTCAACATGAATCGATTTGACAAATGAAAAAATCGTTTCATATTTCAAATTATTCACAGACAGAGACATAAACACACGAAACGATATACACAATAATGAATTCTTTTGCATTTTCATTAACTCCATTTGTCTGATTTTATTTATTGTGTATTGTTTTCTTTTTTTTTCTCGAAATTAAATTCCGTGATGTTATATAAAAATTTCGATAATTATCGAAATTCGATACAATAATTATCAGGCATCCAGAACAATTCATATTAATTTTCCACTGAACGAACCGATTGAATGCTCGAACATTGAACAAATGTGTATATGTGTGCGATTATTTGCCCAACTCAAATGGTGAATGGGTCATATATATATTACATATTACATTTATTAACATCTCTATGCAAACTTTAATCAGTTTGATTGCAAGATTAATTGATAAATAAAATCAAAAACAAGCCGTTCCTTGGACCAAATACATCGTGTATATATGTATAACATATGAAGAGAATAAGCGATGAAAAGAACTTTTTCTCCACTTTTACATGCGCGCATATTAAATGAAGATGATTCGTAATTCGTGCTACTTCAAGAGCTTCCACTTATGCTTGATATATATTGCTACTTGAGCGACACATCGTCATCTCATGATTTTCAATCGACACAATTTTCTTCATGGCATGAAAATAACCTTAACTTCAGATTCCGATTAAACTTGATTTTGCCACCAAAAATAAAAAACAAATCAAAAGAAGAAGAAAAAATATCGTCTATCTTCTATAAAAGATAAAAATGGTGAGCAACAAAGCTTCGTCCATAAAGCGATGTGTGTTTGATAAAAACGTGAAACGATGTTAGAAACTCATTATATTTGGGCTGGGCTGCTGGAAACTTTTCGAGAAAAGGTTCGAACTTTCCGGATTTGATAAAATAGTCAGCAAAAATAAAAAATGGCAATGAAAAAATTGATGCTCGGCACACGGCACACGGCACTCGGAATTCGGCGTTCTAGCCTATGAAAAGCAAATATTCGATGAATATATTTTGGGGCTTGTAAACGTTTTTTTCTGTCTCCGTTTTTTCGTTCATTTTTCTTATTCATACTCAGTGAAAAAAAATTGACGTAAAAAGGAGTCATTTCGACTTGTCATAGTCGAAATATCGGACACGACTTCAGAACAGTCGATTATGTTAACTTTCGACCGTACAACAGTCGATATGAAATGAATTTGGTGACCGGTACACAGTCGAACATCCACTTTGACTAGTCGAAATGAGTACTTTTAACGTCAATTTTTTTTTACTGAGCAGATTATGTGATTTTAAAGCAGAAAAAAATCAAACAAAATATTAAGACACCAATCTGTTTTAAGTTTTTGAACGCAATGAGGAGAATATTCATTCCCGAGGGTCTCGGATCCGCAACGATATTTTTGCCATGTATTAAACAAACGAACACCAAATGAATATATATTTCATAAGCTTTTCATTCCTCTCTCGCTCTCTCTCTTTAAATTAGTCTCTGCCTTTGGTTTGCATGTTTCATTGCTTCTCAACACATTTTTGTTTTGTTTTAAACGCCAGCAACAACATGAACGACAAAAACGAAAGGAAAAAAACCTCCAACAAAAAACGATTTCAAAAATGCTGCGGTATCATAGTCATCACAACGTTTGTTGGTGTTTACAGTTCAATCAAATATTTTGTTATTTACATTTCGATGTGCCCCCCAGTCAACAGTTTTGTTTTATTGATGCGTGCATGCTCTTTATACGCAATACACATTATACATTATACAGATTGTCGTAAGATTGAATTGAACAATAAGTAGACTTTGTGAGCATCGACCATCATCAACACTCGACAAAAGCCAAATTTTATATTTTGTAATATGAAGTGTCTACGAATTTAGTTGGTTCAGTTTTTTTTTCATTTCCTTCTCTTTCGCATCTTCAATAAAAGCTCATTAAATCGACAAGCAACTGTGGTGAATGGAGTGTGTATCGGCGGTGGGAGCAAGCAGGTCTTAGCAGCAAGCAGCAAGTTAATTTTTCTTAGCAGGAGCAAGTAAGTCTTGTAACCTGCTTCCCTTCTTGCTTGCTGCGTATATCTGCTATCCCCCCCCCCCTTTCCCTGTTCTAGAGACCAATGAGACCGGATCTTTTTCTGGCAATATTTTTACCCAAATCCCAAATGTTAATTGATTATTCCTCAAAAAGAGAAAAAAAAATTCTAAAAATTTTTTCAAAAAAATGATAAGGGTAAGTAGTACTTACTAAGTACCCCTTTGCAAAATTTTCGGAGAAAAACAAGTTTTTCCAAATCGATCTGGAATCGATACCAAACCATTAAAAATGCTGAAAAATACATGTCCAATTTATTTTTATTTGTTTTAAAGTAAACGTTCCACTCAAAATGAAAAGAGAAATCGAGTAAGGTTTAAAAGAATAAATCGATTTTTTATTGGGTCGAAGTTAAAATTACACAATTTCATGAAACAACAATGCAATATTTTGCTATTATTGTTCTTTGAATACGTGCCGAAGGTACAGGCAAAAGCATTGACCGCAAAAAAAAAAACTAGCTCAAAATTTGATTGGCTTGCATTGTTGAAGTGTGTGTGATTTTTTTGGCGAAATGAGAAAGCGCTCCACAGCCGGCAACATTCATTTCGCTGATTGAAAATCAATTTCACAATCATGCGGCGAAATTCAATCGACACCTTTTTCCTGATTTCATTTGTTTTTCGCATTTTATTTCCATGGAATACAGTTTGTAGCGTCAACCAATGGATTTTATGCATTCCACATTTCCGAGCAAAGTCCACTGGACTAAGTCCACAATATCAATCATTTATAATCTAGTTTTTTTTGTCTTTCATTCGTTTGTTCTTTGATTGCATGATTTGTTTTCGGTTTCGCCGAATATAAATAATAATCGGATTTGAATTCAAACGATGTGAGAATCCACCAAACTGGCTGTTAAGCCAATTCAAAGCACGAATCTATTGCAGCATTTACGGATGTTTGTGAAGAAGGAAAAATAGAGAAAAAAAATTAAGCAATTCGTTGGCCTTAAAGGGGTATTCATTGATTATAACGGACTATGTACTCTATAGCATAGTCAAACGACTCGCATCATACACATATCTCTGATATTCACCGTTATTTCTTCTTTCAATATATATTGGGACCTTGCATTAATAATGCGGATTTTTTGGCTTCAAAAATCGATTTATTTCAATAACAAAGCGAATGAGTACATTAACCAATATATTGCCCATCGTTAGCTATGACTTCCTCCCATCTTCTGGGAAGTTTATTAATTCCTCGCTGAAAGAAGTCCTCATCTTTTGAGGCAATCCATTCATCGACCCATTTTCGCACTTCTTCAGCTTTTTGAAAGCGTATGTCGGCCAAGCTGATCTGCATCGATCGGAACAAATGGTAATCAGAAGGATCAAGGTCTGGAGAGTACGGGGGGTGATCAAGATGATCCCAACCGAGCCTCTCTAATTTTTCTTTAATGATGTTTGCTCGATGTGGTCTGGCATTGTCATCATGGAACAGAACTTTGTGGTGTTTTCTCGCTATTAATGGCCGTTTTTCGTTCAGTGCATGTGCCAAATTGGTCAGTTGGCGTCGGTAGCGCTCAGCTGTGACTGTTTCATCCAGCAATGCTTGCAATTCTGCATCTTCAAATTTTTTTGGCTGACCTGGCCGTTTTTTGTCTTCCAAATTAAAATCACCACTTCGGAAGCGTACAAACCATCGTTCACAAGTTGCTTGAGCTGGAGCATGTTTACCGTTAGCTTCTACCAACAATCGATAACTTTCAGCAACGCTTTTCTTCAAATGAAAGAAGGTTATTAAACTTCCCCGCAAAACCACTTTTTCTGGCACGTAATTCGACATTTTCGGAGCAATAGAAAACTTTGTTGTTTACACTATTTCGTTCAATGACTAAGTGAGAATTAATGACAGATGTTTACCCTCCAAAATGTAATATAGGTTATTATAGACACACACCATTTGTAAAAGTTACGCCATCTGTTATCAATATCCGCATTATTAATGCAAGGTCCCAATAGCAAAACTCATCGCATATCGAAAAGCGACCAAATAGTGTCAGAAGTGTTTGTATCAGTTTTCGCAAACAAAATGTCAATTGATGTCGATGATTCTTTCTTTGCATTTGATTGACGCCGCTGTCTATTTGCCTATATATATATATATCGTTTGGAATCCATAAGGAGAGATGAACTTTTCCGGGAATCGCTGAGCGAAAAGAAAGATAAATTCTCTTCATCAAGAACCAGCGACTTTATGAACACACACAAAAGTGATATAGTCATTACTTTGTATCGGAACAAATTGAACGTACGTTAAATGTGGTTTTTGTTCTGACACTGATGCGGCTCATTTCTTTATACACACAACTTCCACATATCCATTATTCACGTTCGATACACATCGTTACCATTGCTTTAGCCACATTATTTATTTAATCCAACTGTAAGAGAATATTCACGCACAATTAGTGAAAATAAAAACCATTAACAATACAACATTAATGCGAACACCGAACGCCGAACGCAGTCAAATCAAATTGCAATGCAAACACATATATTTTCATTTAATCGATGAACAAAAGTAAAAGCAAAACACAATTGGCAAATGGAAAAACATAAATCTCTTTCCAATTCAGAATGAATGCGCTTCCTTTTATATTGTGCATATTAGGGACTTCTTTTTTATCACTAGCAATCTGCAAACCTTTAAGTATACTTCATACTATATACTCACTACTCATTTATTGTATGAGACATTATCGCATGGTAAAATGATTCAGATTCCTTAACAACGAAAAAACACCATGCGACAGAAACAAAAAAAAGAAAAAGAAATGGATCTCTTGTTTGAATCATCATAATTTAGTGCAAATTATTTGCTTTGTTGCCATAGCTGCTTTTTCTTTTTCTCCCTTTTGGTAAAAAAAGGGGAAAATTCACGTTGAATCAATGGTTCAATGATTTCCAATCGATTAAATTTAATTTCTTGTTCATAAAATTTTGTCCCGAACAAAAATTGGAGTCATCTATAATTGCAACGAATCGGTAACGATGTCGATCAAAAGTTGATAATGGTGTGTGTTTTCAAACTTTTTCGAGCAAATTTATTTTTATTATTATCATTCGTTATGTTTGATCCATAAAAATTTTCATCTCCTAAGAGCAAACGATGGCAAATGTTTCGAATATAATTTTATTGCTGGTGAAAGTGGGTGAAGTGAATACATTTATAGCTTTTTTCCGATTCGTGTTTGGTTTACATTCTTTAACTATACTATTTGAACTTCATCAATGGTCTTTTTTTCTCCGCCCTTAATTTTTGTTCTCTTCTCTTCACCAAAACTAACTTTTCTAATCGATTTATGAATTTACGAGACATGCCAAATAAATTTATTATACTTTGACATATATGAGTCGTTAATAATCGAATAAGTTGAGATCGTAAATTCTTGATTTAAAGCTTAAAATTAGACGAATCATTCCATTTTGGTTTGTTTTGCTTTTCGGTTGAATCATTTGAATTTTGTTTCTTCTCCATTCATATAATAGCACCTGAAGGTGGCCTACATACAAAAATAGATATCACATATCCAATGGATGGAAGAAAGGAAATCAATTGTCTGCGGTTAAGATAATAATTCAGTCAAACGAATTGGGAAAATTCAATGGTTTTGTTAATTTCATTTCGCACACAAATGGCCCAAATCGGTTTGGGAAATAGAAATTGAAATTCTATGTGTAATTTGTTAGAAATTTGATAATATCTGCCAACTTGATTCGCAAAAGACTTCAATTCATTGGGAATTGATTGTCATTAATTTCGTCAAGAGTTTTGCTTGAATATCTACTTGAAGCCCTATCAGCTTCAGATTTGATTTGAACACTCTTCATAAATTGATCTATGTTTATACACAATTTGAGGCATAGACGTTAACTGACATCATTTAACATTTGGTTTCACATACTTTTCGAATTTGTTATGCGTCGTTTTTTTCAAATTCAAATAAACATTTATTTCAATGATTTCACGTAATGCACATGAATTATCTTAAGCTATTCATATTCACTGAATCCACAGATGAATGAATGAGCGCGTACAAAGAATTTCCATTTAAAATTGACTTGCATATTTTTGTTGTATTTTTTTACCATTAGAACACAGAACGGTACACTCAACTCAAATCGAAATTCCAACGGCATGAAATTTAGCGTAAATTTTTTATTTAATCTCATCTTTAGTCTCGTTCCGGCTGAATTTACTTTTTGATGGTGAAATTTTTGACATTCCATCATGAGCCTACAATGCCTACTATTATTATGCGAATGCAAAACATCCAATCGAAAATCAATGGAACATTAAATGGGCAAAAAGAAGTGATTTTTTTTTTGTATTGATAGATTATTGTTAGGTAATCGATAATAATATGCATCAAATATACGTCGGATCATTAATAAATCAACAAATAAACACATTTATGAAATTATTTAGAATGTTTGCATATATTCCATAATTCCGTTCGAAATTGAATCCCATTATTGTTGCAGTATACGTTTTTCAACCATGCCAAAGCAAAATTTGAGAAGCTTAACGTCCGGTGTCCGGAATTTTTGCCCGAAAATTAGAGGAGAAAAAAAAACCAACAACAACAGAAAATAAAACTGATGAATGCCATGCATGCATTATCCGCTTATTCTCTTGTTTGATATTTGCCGTTCATTTGCGTGGAAATTTTTTTTTTTTTGCACCTCAGGTGCCCTTCTAATTTTTTAGGAAATGGTCTATCACGCCTAAAAACAAATTTTTTTTCGAGAAGACTTTAAAAAAAAAAAAAAATACGAAAATGTGTTCAAAATATGTCAATCGATGGAGAATCGAAAAAAAGAAGAAACGTTTGTCAACGTCTGATACGTCTAGATGTATAAAATTTGAGTTTGATACGGCATATCAGTGAATTCAGAGCGATACGAATTCGGTTCTTGCTTGTTTTTCATTAGATTTGATATCGTACATGGTGCATGGGTGTATGGTAAGCATCAAATTCATCAAATTGTTCACCATTCACCGATCGCTATGCCCCAGCAAAAATATTTGTGTTTGCCCAAATGTACATTCCGCTTATTCGATGCTTGCGACTTCAAATGGCATACATTTTTCTGTGTGGCATTCGTTCATTCCAGATTGTCCTTTCATTGGTGTCGTTATTCATTTTGTCCATAACGTGATTTGGGCAAGTTTTCTATTTTTGTATAACATTGTACATTGTACAAAGCTATATGCATAGCAGTAACAAGCGCTACCATGATACGGTTATACGATAAATGAAATATTTTTTCCCCCGGTAATAGATGCGAACGTGCATAAAACCAAATGAAAAATAAAGCAAATAAACGAAGCAACAGCCAACAATATATCGAGGAAAAAATGAATGTCCATTTTTCTTTTTCCATCATCCATTCGGCAGCATCCTGGACGTGTGGAAAAAACATTGTAAATCACAAACAAAATCACAAAATGGTAAAATGTTGACGTTTCACTCACTAATCAAAACTTATTGCAAAAGGTTTATGTATACTTATATATGACGATCAAAGGCAAGTGAAAACTTTTGTTGTTATCGAACAACGACAAATAACTAATGAAATCACTTTGTCTCAGTTATTTCCAGCCATTTCATTTATTATATTTGTGACTCGTAACATGTATCAAATGCAAATACAAAACAAATTAAATGCCATCATTCTAATGAAATCTCTGAATGATAGTTAGCCGCGGGCTGAGCACTGATTACAGGCGAGCACATCATCCAAAATGAAAATTCAGCTACAATTTGAATTTTCCGAAAAATATGTATTGTACATTAGTTGGGGTGACAAGATTAGGCCGTTTGTTGATTGTCGATATTTGTTAATTAAAATGCATGTGTGCATTTACTAGCGACATAACGTCACATCCATCGTTCATATTACAGTAAACCATTGAAAATTCATTGAAATCAATTAAAAGTGTTGAATATTTTAATATTCAAACATTCATATTTGTTAGCGATTGCGATGTGGGAAACATCGACTATTTATTTTTCGGGGTAGCAAAATTGATAAGTATGTATCTGTTATTTACACCGGTAACTTTTAACTGGGTAAATAAATTATTTACCGAGCCGAAAACAATCGTTGTCCATCATCAAATTATAATAATCATCATCATTTGCCAATTATCATTTTTGAAAATGTTAATTTCGAATGGAGAGAGAGAGAGAGAGAGAGAGAGAGAGAGAGAGAGAGAGAGAGAGAGAGAGAGAG
>GL501554.1:234565-244636 GCA_000149185.1 Mayetiola destructor
AGAGAGAGAGAGAGAGCAAATTGTAATAATTCAAAATCAAATTAAAATGTGTTAGAAATATGAAAATGATTTTATTGTGCAACATAACGATTTCACATTGAAATCATTTAACACCGCAAATATCGAAATTAAATGGAAAACATTTGAACGAATTTGTTCAATGTTCGAAACTATATGAATAACATGTGTTTAATATTCATTTTGTTTCAAAATTTAATGTCGGCTGTGGTGTTGGTTATGATGGTCACTAGTTCAAATTTTTAATTGAACTGCGATAATCACATGAATTGCCTCACTGAAAATTCATTCAGACCGCTTTTCGGCCGTTTCGTTTGTGGATAAAAAGTTATAGCGAATTTTGTTTATCCAAAGTTTTAATTTGTTTTTTTTTGCGCTACGAAAATAAACGATTTTAGCGTTAAAATTCAACAGATGATGACACAATTCATCGAACTCCAACTGCAAAAACTAATAATTGTAATAATTAATTGTGTAAATAAAGAAAGAAATCACGCGATATTATGCATGAATTAGGAATTGATACATTTTTTTCTGTCCTCGCTTCAGTTCACAGCAATGGATAGATTTGATTTGATTTAATGCTCATAACTTAAATAATTGTGAAATTCATTAATTTCTTACATACAACACTCATGTTAAATTATCTTTCATCCATCAATCATTTGCCAACTACTTTTCATATATTTCCTGCGATGATTGTGAATTTCGCGAGCTCAAAAATTACTTTCTATTCTTTCCTCCTACCAAAAATATGAAATAAATAAATGAATGGCCAAGTGTATTGTGTATACAATATGGATGAAGCAGTTTAATAAAATTCAATATTGCAACTGATTCACATCGAGATAAAACATTGAACAATTGAAATCAATTGCCGAATAAATCTCAACTACAGGTTAATTTTTGTTTCGATCGTAATGTGTATTCATTTACGAGATTCACGAATAATTTCGTCACTCTGATATCACTTCAGTAAAATTTCACGCAACAAAATACATAAAGAAATTGAATCTCCATTGTGTTTGTAGCCCCAAAGCTCGAAATCCGAACCACTCACTACATTTTGCACTACGTCACTCAATTTATCAAGCATTTATGAATGTGAGTGAATAAAATCATGTATGCTGACAGCTTCAATTTGGAAAATTAGTGGCAAACTCATCTTCAACAACCCCCATTAGATATGGAGTGGATAATATATGGAAAAATGCCAATGCCAATGCCAAACTCAATGTATCACTTCATAGTGTGGATGGAATGATTCTTTTATAAATCATTTTTCTTTTTCTTATCCATAAATATTTCGTTTCCGACACGAATCCATTAAGTCCAAGTGTATGCATTATTTATTCAATGTTTTTTTTTCTTCTTCTTCTTCTTCTTCCTCAGCTTCATGATTTTCTGTTAGTTTATTTCATTGTCATTCCGTTCACTGATTACTTCACATCACTGACTAACTTTGTCCTTATTCCACGAAATGAATTGTTTTTTTATCTTCTCTTGATTTCACCCTACTATGATACCGTAGCACGTTTAATTTCCGTATTTTCATTGTTGTATGTCCAACGTCTACCAATACAATCGATAATGAATTGTAATAAATTCAAAGAATATTTTTGTTTTCATCATTTTCTTTATGTTTCTAATCAATTTTAACATAAAAATTGATTTCAGGATTTGTTTGAATATGTATTAATTGCCTCTGAATTGTCGCAACAGCTAACAAATGATGTGCACATATTTTTTTTTTTCGCATTAATATATCAATTTCAATTGCTGCATTAAAAAGAGGACAATTTAAGCATTGGCGGCAAGGCTGCCAGTTTTAAGCGTTCAGTGTACACTGTATAAATATACACAACAATTAGTTAAAAAGTCATCGAACACGTTCAGACGATTTGTATGATATTTATTTGAGTCTCTGGCTCTTTCGATTGAAGTAAACATGTATAATAAATGGGCAAATGTTCATCATTGATCCATCAAATAATCAAAACAAAAATGAAAAAAAACCGAACTGTAGAAATAACAAACAGAAAAGATGATGACGACAACAGACAATTCCAATACTTATGCGGCGCATAGTGGATGATGAAAATTGTAAACACACAACAATATTAACGGTAACGAAATGAATGAAACAGAAAAATACCGACAAATGGATATATTTTTTCATATGGTTTTCATTTGCCTTACATGAATGCATTCAAAATAAATGGGATATTATTTTAAATTAATTGGACTTTCTGCCGTCTTCAATAAACAAATACACTTTGCCATACGAGGCTGGCTCATTCCTCATAACTACATTCGTCAGATTTGAATACAACTGTTTCTCTGTTTGCTGTTCAATGTTCAGCAATTTTTGCAATTACGTGTAACGCATATTTTATAGAATTTTATTATGTAAATTATTATTATTGCTGTTACTGTTGGGCAGATGGGCGAGTGAAAGTAAAGCTGTGTGATTATTTAAAAATTGAAATACACACTTTTTTACAACCCGAAGGGATTCAAAATCAACTTTGTGGTTTACCACCAATGAAAAATGTTCATTAATTTTATTGAGTGTGTGTGTGTGTGTTTTTTTTCAGTTTGTTTTGTGCATGCCGTGCAAATTATAAATATGAATATGTTGCCAATTTTAATGAATTCAACAATGGCAGTCACACTTGAGCCCTTAACACAACGATATACCGAACAATAATATGTATAGCGACATCAACAACAATACAGAATGAATGAAATAAAATAGATTTAGAAAAAGTAGAAGAAAAAAGAAAACACTTGAAATGCCGAACCGCTGAACATCTGAGCCATAACTTATTATTTTATTATTCATTCATACATTCATAGCAATCTGACGATTTTTCATGTTTTTTTTTCGTTTCAAATAACGCACAACGCACATTGAAACCATAAGTTCCAACAGGAAAATGTTTTATTTATATTCATCATTTTCACATTCATGTGTGGAATTTTCGTATTTGATAACGTAAGCAAGTTCAGTTATTTTAGTGTTGGATATGGCAAATGGGAAATTTCATGGGAAAAAACTTTAGTATTTTTCGTCGCCCATAAAAGCTTTTTTGCCATGAACGATTATTTATTATCGCTTAAATTATGATATTTTCATTAATATTCTTATTAATAAATTTTTATGTTTATGTTTATGATTATGTTTATGATTATTATCATTGACGTATGACAATTTGTGAAAACTTAATAATCAAATGCGTATTTTCAGTCCATGTACAGAAACATGAATAAATAAGTTACTCAAACTTGATAAGATATGACTGTGCAGGGATAAATGATCCTTCAAATCCCTTCCGAAAGCCGCACAAACAGGGCTAATAATATTGTAGCAATAGTTCGCTGAAAGTTTTTGAATTGGAATTGTTACGTATACTCTTCTAATAATAATACCACTATAAACTATTGTATAACCTACATAAATTGGATGTATGCACGCATCACGCATTTGCTACAAATTGAAAAAAAAATAAAATAAAAAATATTTTTCCACACAAAATAATAATCCAGAACACAAATTCATTAGCATGCATGGCTAGCCACATCATCAATGTGAATGAATTGGATTAGTTTCGCTTTTTCGAAAGGAAATTATTTCATAAATAAATTATTTATTTATTTATTTAAAGGGTTTGAATTGGTTTAATCCTACGGAATCGAATTCAGATTGTCATAGAACAATATCGTGTCTAAAATATGTACATGTTTCAGTCACAATCGTTCATTCAGTCAATTTTGCACACATTTACATGTAAAAACGGTGTTGATAATGCTAATTATTATTTAAAGATTCCATATTATTATTCAGAATCAATTCTTTGAGTATGTGTGTAAGTGTTTTGTGTTTGGATTTGTATGTTTCGTGTATCGTGTGTCGTCTATCTTTGAATGTTTGTCATGTGTCGTGTGCCATGTTACCATGTTCCGTGCTTCTGTTATTTTATTCCGTGTTATGAACGCAAATTAAGCGTATCATACGAGATGAATTACATTAATAAATAATAAATAATGAATAAAGATTTCAAAATGAAAACCAATTATGTTGTGGGTCTTGGGAATAATTTTATTTATTTTGGCTTTAATGCATGAGAGCGAAACCAAAAGTTTCAGACTTGAATTGACATATATGTATACACTTGAATCATGCCACAGATGCAAAAGTAACAAATTAAATCCATTTATTGTTATAAACTGTTCACAACAGACCCAGTTTAAAGGTGTGAATAGGCTGGTGTTTGTGGATCCTTTATTTTTCATATACGTTTCGTTCATACAAAAAAAAAAAGGAAAAAAAGAAGGTTGATTTCAAACTATTCATCCAAGTATATAGCAATTCCATTAATAAATAACAAAAACACTTTAATCCAAATGGAGTTCCATTCAAATGAATTAATTGCATTACCGATTGCCAGTCATCATCATATTATAAACAAATCCCTTTTGATTTGATATGCTTAGAAAGTAGAAAGTGATCAATCGTTGTTAAAAAAAAAAGAAGCAAAGCTCCAAACTTTGAGCTCAATTAGACCGAATAATTTCTGGTTTGTTTTGCTCTTTTAAAATTTATTCATTCACTGTTTACTGTTTTCTGTTTACAGTATTTGTAATTGTTATGTGGGCCCTTAAATAGGATTATTGTTTATTATAATCTGTTACGCGTTTTAATGACTATGAAATTTCGTAACTATTTAGTGTGCGGCATATACATAAAATACATAAAAACTATATAATACGATTATGGTCTTGAAGTCAATTCATAAAAATTTATCACATTGGCTAACGATTGTGGCACATAATCGACTTGGTTGGTTATTATTATTATTATTTTTTATGTTCAGTGTTCAGTGTACACTGTACAGTGCAAAGCCATAAGGGAACTTTCTTAGCCTATTTTTTATTGTTTTTTGCAATATGTGCCATGTAGGTTATGTGTAGTTATGTTCGAATGTATAATGTTCTTTATTATAGATTATTTATAGTTAGTAATAATATGCCTTACGTGTCAGCAATCGAAATGTATGAAAAATGCGTCTCTATTTTCCATGAGAAATGGCGAAATTTGAATTATTTCACCTTCGGTACTTCGATTGTCAGGACTCAGGACACATTATGCATTATACTTTCCTTTGCAAAAAACATTCACGCATAAAATACGATCAACGAATATAATTTTATACATAAAATAACAATAATAATAACGAAAATAATGTAATTATATTACGCGGTTTGTCATTACCACCGAAGGTTATTATCTTTCAATTCCCGAGAAAAAAGCCCATCAAATTCACTAAATTATTTTCATTTCCTATCTGTATTAATTTTTTTTTTTGATTTCTTTTTTTTTTTTTGTTCACCACGAACAGTGTACGCATTGGACTCATTATCCAGATAAATGCTGTAACGGTATGTATGTAGAAAAACTTTGAAAACACCAAGCGGAAGACAAACTAATGAGACGTTCAAATAATCGAAAACTTTTAAATAAATAACGATCATCTATGGGATCCATGAAATTTGCCAGATTCCGTAACATTATCGATAGGATGTTTAATTATTATGGAAACGAGGCGTTTTTGTAATAGTTATAGGAAACTAAGTTGAGGAGTTTCCGATACATTGAATTTGATTTTCTAAAACGAAGATAGCGGAGTCAAATATTACTGTTCTATAATTTTTTTATGCAAAAACAAAAGTTCAAAAATCATAATTTTAACTATAAAATTCGGGTAAAAATTATTGCAAATTCATGACACCAAATGGATTGTATGAATTATTTTTTTTTCATCCTCGAAATAAGGCGAACAAACATTTTTTTTTATTGCGGGTAAACTTTAAATAGGCTCCAGCCTATACATTGGAAATATCAAACATTCATAGGTATTTGTTTCAAATGAAAACCATCCGCACTCCACACATCGCTTATTTCTTTCTTTGCATAAATTCCACGAATTGTTCATTATTTATTCCAATTCTAATTCTTTATTCCGTGAATTGGAAATATTGACACATATTTCGAGACATGATATGAAAAGGTAGGACTGGCAGAGCACTTTTAGTAAGCAGATTTATTCTTACGCAATCAGAAATTTCAATTACATAAAATATTAAATGAGTTGATTTGCGAATGTTAAGATTTGAAAATGTTGAGATTGGAAATGTAATTGCTGAAGCCAATAAACTCTTGATGAAATTGGATTAGGAATAAGATCGACGAGTGATATCCTTTGCTTTGTTATTATGAATTTTTTTATTCTTTTAAAATTTCCACACGTAAATTAACATTCAATCCAATGAAAGTGGAAAAAATCCCTCTATTAGCTTCCATCGGGAAATTTCATTTTTGAAAAGCCTCACACAATCACGTTCACGATAATAATCAATTCTCACTTAACAATTTATATCGGAAATATTATATTCAAATGTAATTTTTCCTAAACAAAATTTTGTTTTCGTACGGATTGAAGGAATTTGAACGTCTTCGGTGTTCAGCAGATAGCAGAGGACAGCCGAAACTCTTACCTGATAGTATATTACTCAAATTATTGTAATCATTCGACCATTCTGATCAAGATGCCGAAAGCTCGTCCGAAAAGTTCTATTCATATTTCAATGAAAAATGTTAAAAATGAATTCTGAAAGAATTTTCCAAGAAATTGGCTCATCGCTCTGTTCACTGTTCACCATGAATTATTATTATTATTACTGATTTTCATGAAGTTCAAGGCTGTGAACAGTGGAAAATCAGAATGTATAAATGTTACAAAATTATATTCACGACACAATCGGTGTACCAGAACAAGCAATCAAACGTGCCAAAAAAGAATGTAACTAACTTTTAACAAAATGGCAAAATGAGACAAAACGAAGCAAAAGAAAAGAGAATACTAAAGTTGTTCGATTACATTTTGGACATGAGAAAAGCAAATTTTACGTGCCTGTTACAAGTTTTTTTTTTCTTATTTGTTTGCCAATCTACGTGTTTTCACAAACTTCACCATTTACCAACGAACGAACAAACAAACAACCAAACAACAAAAAACCCCATTCACTTTCATTTATTCTATGATTTTATGGGTTTTTATGGCCTTGGTACAAAGCCTCGGTTAGTTTGCCTTATCACATCTGACTACAATCAACACGAATTAATGATTGCATGAATTTGGTTCACCACATTTTCTTATTAGGTGTGTTGATTTACCCATTGTGCATTCTGTGCACTCTGTGCACTTTGTGCACTGTGCTCTCTCCCACTCTCTCTTTTCACCAAACGCACTAAGTTCAGTCGGACAATTAAAAGTATTGGCCACAGTGCCAATGCTATCAAACTAAACATGTGAAAATGAAAATTACCATGATAATGATGATGATGCATTTCGTATCTCATTTCTCATTCATTACCATAATGTAGAAGATAAATCTCGACACTTTTCCACCTAATCACGTTCAAAGTTCATCGTTGTTGTTTTTGTTTTGTTTTTGTTTTGTTTTTCGTCATTGTGTAGAAGTTTTTCGGATGGCAATAAATAAAAACGCCAACGGTTTACGCATCAGAATTATGTGGTCCTTGTGTTAATTTAACTAAAATTTATTATTCGATAGGATGCGAAAAGCTAGCCGAAAATCAAGGGCTAATAGAAAAAGTAGAATTGTATTGCGTGCATTTGGAGTCTTTGGTCGGTGTACTCGATTTTGTTGGCATCTATAAGTGTATTTTCATTTTATTTTTTTTGTTTCTGTTCACTGTGACATCAAATGAATAAAAGTATGAAACTTATTACCGACAATTGGGGGAAAGAAAGAGAGAGTTTGGTGAAAGGCCACCAACCATCACTCTTTGGATAAGATATTTTGCAAGCAAAAAATGCGTCGAAATCAGATTTCATGGTTAATTTTACATGCAAAGCGTTTGTGTATTGTTTTTCTGTGTTTTTTCTCTGGTCCCAAGCCAGTGACAAACGAACCATCAAATGGAAATACGAAACTTGGTTGCCGAAAAAGTCGAAATGACAAAAAGTTCAATGATTGTGTATTTTATGCAGAGCATGTAACAAAATATAAATATAAAAACAGGAATCAAGCGCTAATGAGGACTTGCCTTTGCAAATTAGAACGATTTGCTCATGTTGATGTGTTTCTTATTCTTTGCCGTGGCGTTTTTTTTTTCTTTGGTTGTGTGTTACGCGTTATTTTGACGGAGTGTTTTCATTGTTCATAGCCATTTGGTTGTTGTGCTGTTCTATAGAATATGCGATTTGAACCACAATTTAATGAAATTGAACGCGCTTTTGTGTTTACCTTTTTACCCACAACGGTGCAGGACCGGTATTTATTATTTATCATTCATTATTCTGATACGGATAGGGAGAAGAAGAAGAAGAAGGAGAAGAAGAAGGAGAAGAAGAGAAAAAAAAAGAAATTGACAACAATGAACCGATGCGATGATTGGACATTTTTAGTTGTATTTTGATGCGGATTATTTTGATGGCAACCAAATTTTAATTTGAATAACATTTAAATTTTATGCAAATGCCATAAAAAAAAAGAAACCTAAATCCAAACTTATCATTTTTGATCCGTTGGGAATGTGAAAGGTGAATCGAAGAAAGTCGATACCATCAGCCGGATATCCAGAGATTCCGTAAATTTGTTCGGCAGACGGGATTTTTTCCACGTTTTCACTTTTTTGCGGTCCCCTCTACATCGCGCTCAATGTTTATTTTTTTTCCATTCTTTCCGTTGATTATGCTGGATAGGGAAACATTTATGAATATTATATGGTTTGTCGTGGAAAATTTAATGAGTTTGACAAGTTTTCCACTCGACCAATGGATGGCTACATGTTATTATACTGTGTTGAGTGTTTTGGCGTTAAGTTTTTCATTTGTCGAGCCGCTTTTCACATTAAAATCTGAAAAATCCGCAGAAAATTGATATCAATCAACATTTTCATTGAACGGAAATTGAAGTGTGTATTGCGGTCGGATGAAAAGAACTCATCACAGAAAAACCGATTTACTATGTTTCTGAACGGAAGGTGAAAATAAGGCTACAGTCGTGCAAATAGCCAGTGTGAATGGTGTGAAACAAACACAATTTTTGAACAATTGTGCTAGTTGAGTTGCGATTGAAAATAAGCTACATCGAAAATTGATGCTCACTTCAAATGATATGAATACTTTTCTGGTTTTGAACTTTATGCGGGAACAAACGAATGAAAATTGAAAATGTTAGCATCATATGCAAAACATTCATGAAATAAACGTAATACGAACAAGAACAAAATCAATGAGACGATTATGCGTTATGTGGCTAGCGGTCTGTTACTGATTAGATTAAATCACCTCAAGTGTTTGTGTATTGTTTTTCTTTGTGGTCTCAAACATTGTTATCCAACCACAAAAACAGTGAACACATTCAGTAGTTTTAGTGAACCAGTCAGTCAGTCATCAATTCATTGGCCATTTGCATTAAACATGTTTGATCAAATGTTTGTTTATTTTACTTTGGGGATTTGTTCGAATCTCAAAGTCCAGATTGACTGTTCGCTGTATTCGCTGTGGCTGAATTGTTTGTTCAACAACTGATTTAAGTGAATATTGAATAATTCGGAATTGAAACGTTTCGGTAACCCATTTTCCTCTGATTCAAATGCCTTTAACAATTTCTAACATCCACGTTTTGGATTGGGATTATCGCTGAATTCTTCCAACAAACTATATGTGACTCCGAATCATGCTTCAAATACCAAAAAAAAAAATGAAAAAAAAAAATCAAATTTTCGACTAGCCTTAAATGGAATATGAATTATATAATGTGAACAGACTCACATGCATATTGCACATTGCACAAGCACTTGAGCCATTTCGAATGACTTAATATATAATAATGAACTGAAGTGAAATGGGAAAGAAATTCACGGAATTTCGTATATACAGATTCATTGGTATGCTCAATGCTCATGCCCTTTTCTCATCACGGGTGACGGTAGTTCACCCAAGTGACGCAGCCCACACC
>GL501557.1:0-10343 GCA_000149185.1 Mayetiola destructor
CTTTCATTCTGAGCCATTCATTTGTTCCGCCATTTTGGATATCAATAAAAAATATGCGGAGGTTGAAACAATTTATAACAGCTTTTTTTTCATAGGTCAATCGTAATTCAATTGATTTGCCATTTCTGCCTTTGATCACCCGCTCTACTTTGATCCGCCGCTTTAATTTGTTCTTCGGCTTTTACTCAGATTTACCGCTTTTTTTTTGACACACCGCTTTTCAGTTGATACAACTCCACATATTCTTTGATCTTCAGCTTTACTTTAATGTACAGCATTTACTTTGAACCGACACATTTCATTTCATCAACCGTTTTAGATGTCGTTCAAAAAAAAAATGTGGAGGTTGAACCAATTTATCATCTCTTTTTTTCCATCAAACCACCGCAATTCAATTGATGTCCCGCCTAATTTTGACCCGCCGCTTTACTTTGACATTTATCTTCAGCTTTTACTCAGTTCTACAGCATTTTTCTTTGACAGATCGCTTTTCAGCTGGTAAGTTTACAGTACGACGCATTGTATCAAATAGTGACAATCGATCCGTTCCGGAATGAAATACACATTATCGTAATTCATTCCGTACCATTCGTTCCGGACACAAAATAAGTGCCATTGGAACGGTTGACCACGGACGAATGACATGGCACCACTACTTTTCCATTCCCAATGTATTCATGTGATTCATGTTCGATTGTGCCGTGAACTTGCGATTCGGAAGAATAGATAGAGAAATGGGTGATACGATTCGCCGTACCGAAAACTTACCTGCCGTTCACAAAACGCTGTAAACCCATGACCGCCTGGGTTGACACAGCTCAACATATTTTTTGAAAAATGACGATTGATCGTGTTATAAGCATTTGGGTGACAGCAGCTTTGGAAGATTTGCACAAAGAGGAGCAGCGATTTAAAACATTTGATGCAAATTGGCCACATTGTTTTATTGCACCACGAATCCTTGCGAAAACTGGATTCTATTACATTGGACCACATGATCTAGTTAAATGTTTTTTTCGTGGAGTTTTGGTCTATCATTGGGAGAATGGTGATGATGAAGTATGTGAGCACAGTCGTGGGTCACCTAATTGTCCTCTACTAAGACGTAGGAAAACTTTGAATGTGCCAATTGAGCCAGTCTTCGAACTGAATTATCTGCTACCACAAATCAGCTATGATGTCTGCGGTCCATATAATTTCATAACACAAACAAATTCAACTCAATTCTAGACAATTTTTACCATAATTTGAACAACAATTGTATTTGTACTCATATTTTTTTAATCTAACATCTTATATACTGATAATGATTTTTATAACCTTAAAAAAATACACTGAATAAAAAATTTGAATATTATAACATGAAAAAAAAACCCTTTTTTTTTTATCAATGTGAATTTTTTCAGAATAAAAAAAGAATATTCATAACCATTTAATTGAATTATTATGAGCACTCTGAATAATACTCAGCAGCATTGATCGAACTCGATGGTAAAACTGTTTTCAGGATGATTACAATTTCAATGATTTGAATAAAATTGATTGAACCTTCGAAATATCTTTGAGTGAACATGAATTGGATGAAAATTGTGAAATAGATATTTTAATTGAAATAATATTTTTTTTTTAGAGTTTGAGAAATGATCCTATAATAATATTAGATGATGCCAATTCGTTTTACATATTCAAATATGAATCCGACAACAACATCGAATTTGCTAATCATGTGAAAATAAAAGCTTTTTACTGAATTGTAAGTCAATGCAAATGTAAAAGCGAGCAAGGGAAAAAATGTGCATATCCTAAAATATTTTTTCTCTTTTCTCAATTCTTCTTTTTTCTCAATTCTTAATTTTTTTTTATTTTTTTGAAATGTGATTTGAAACATCATATTTTGATGATGATTGTGGAAAAATATTGAAACCAATATAATAGAAAGCCGGGGGTCCGCAGTCGATGTAAAATACAATTTTCGATGACTCTGTGCCAGAACATACATAGATCAAACTACTATCTCTAGAATTTTACTGGGCCATGGTGAATATCCCTTTTGTTTTGCAAAAACAATAGCTCCTTCGAATAGTTTTGAACTATCGGATTTTTTTTTACACAATTCCCAAAGGGTGTTTTTCTGTGTTGTGAAACCTATTTCACTGATGGCTTTATTTTGTGGTTTATTAATCAGCAAAGTTTTTGTGTGATTTTCCTGCGGCCGATTTCTTAGATCGTATGTGCTGCTATTTTCGTTTTTAAATTTCAATTCGATCCGATCACGATGTGGTTTTATTTGAACAGATTTTGTGGCTTCTTCACACACCCAATTGGCTCCTACACTTTTGATGCAGAAATTGAATGTGTTCGTTCTTTCTGGCGCTCTAGTGATTTCTTCGATTTCAGTCTTAGTAAATCGTTTTAAAGTAACCTTTAATTGCTTTGTCAACTTATGGTTACTATTTTTAGTCACTTTGGATTGAGTTTTTGGTTTTTTCGAATTCATCGTAATATTTTTCAATGTACAACAGCAAGAAAATAAAAAAGACGGTAGACTTCTGGAATATAAATAAGCAATGAGCACTCAATACTTTTCACTGTAAAAGTGAAGTTAATTCTTCTGTTCACAACGGTTTACAGGCGGTGTACATGAAAGTTTGATGCTTTGGTGAAAAATCTAAGATAAATGCATATCACTTGCACATATACATTGAGCGGTACAAAATGAGTGTTTTTAGTGTATTCGGTCTACGTGTGCTATGCTGATTGGTTCTTTTCGGTGAGAGTGCGAATAAATCGAATAAGAGAATATGAATAAATTGAGATTCATGAAACACCGTTCGTCTTTGAATTCAGTACGCATTTTACATTTCAACATGGTTGGTCACAAGAGACGGAGAATTTTGGTACAGTCCGAAAGTGAACCTGATTATTCAGATAACGATTCGAATCAAGGACATATATTGAATTCACGGGAACGAAAACGAACACGAACAGAAAAATATGGTAATAGAGAATCAACATCAAATTATGATACAATTTTCGAAGAAATTTCGTGCTCGGAAACCAACGTTGAGACAACGATTCCTAATAGTTGCTCAGACTGCTCAGCAATGAAAGATGAGATCCGTTCAATCACCACCAAATTCGAAAGCATGTTCAAATTCCTGATAAGTCTAGACAGTAGACTCAGAGAATTTATAAACATGTCGAGAGTGTCTGTCCCATCAAGTTCATCAATGCCACTCCAACCACCAATCGATTTGCCCGTTAGTTGCCATGAAACACTTCATAATGTGAACAAAGATCTAATGAACAATGAGTTCAAGACAGTGTTGGTAAGTTATAATGTTTGAAAAGTTCTGTTAGAAAAAATACTAAAATACAATTTTGAAAACAGATTAAGTACTTTGTAGCGGTTCTAAGAGGCTATGATCCAAAACAATCATTTTCTATTTTATCGAAACAATTTATTTGTCCCATTTTGGCATCAAAATATACGTGGACATGGAAGTCGGCTTGAGGCTCCAAAAAAGAAGCATTTAATAAATTCAAAGAAATTCACGATTTCATATTCAAAGTAATGCGCCATATCGATCCAAATTACTCATTAAAAAAGTGTCACGACGATATCGTACACACACAGTTTACTTGTAGTGTTTTGCTATACGCGCTGTGTACAAGGGGAAAAGTACTAGACTGCGAGAATTCTCGAATGCACACACAGTTTACTTGTAGTGTTTTGCTATACGCGCTGTGTACAAGGGGAAAAGTACTAGACTGCGAGAATTCTCGAATGCAATCTAGTACAAAAAAAATGCCGGAGAATTCAAAAAAATGCTATTCAGGGCTATGAAATGTTAATAATAATGCGTGAAATTAAAAGTGACATTTGTCAAAGCTTCGTTAAGTTGTGTGCGTATGAAAAATGTCTTTGAAATTGAGAGCATTTCCGTACCCACAGAAACTATATAAACATTTTAAATGTTTTAAAATCACTATACAAATCCATTTTTATTTGCGCTGGACTCACCCAAATAAATTTTTCATATGATTTTTGATCTTTGTCTGAAATATCAACGATTAAAGATGTAAAACAATAAACATAGCTTGGCGAATGTCACTCTTGATTTTATGCATTGTTTATGACATTTCATAGCCTTGAATAGCATTTTTTGGCATTCTCCGGCATTTTTTTTGTACTAGATTGCATTCGAGAATTCTCGCAGTCTAGTACTTTTCCCCTTGGCTGTGTAGCAGTGACAGTTCTATCTAACTCTCCATACAAATGAATACAATTGTATAGAAATGCAAGTGCTACACAAGCCTGTAGCGCTCTGACTTCAATACAACTGTATTCATTCGTATGGAGATTTAGATAGAACTGACATTGCTACACAGCGCGTATAGCAAAACACTACAAGTAGACTGTGTGCGTATACAATAGCCCTGTCCAAAAAAAAATTTTTGTTATTTCTCTGTATTGTTGGGCCGGATTACGTTTATTTGAGACGAAAAACGGAGAAAATTGAAGAGACCTGTTTGAGCTCCATAGAATTTACCTCGGCAAGCGACGCCTGAAGATTCTTTGAAATTCTTCGAGGTTTTAAATAATTTCTTTAATTTCTTCGTGCTGTTGGGTCTTGGAATGTTTTATTTTAATTGAGATTAATTAAATTTTCATTTTTCATAAAGCAATTGCATGATTTTAGGGTCGACAAGTGACTTCAATATGCGAAAAATGCAAAACTCTATTGATTTATCTTTTATTTTATAAATTTATTGTAATTAGGATGATGAAAATAATAGTTTCCGAAAAAAATTCTATACTGAATGCTATATAGCATTAGAATTTCTGTTGGGTCAATGTAGACTTATTAATACTCGGGTATTTTTTCCGATATTCACTCACGACTTGCAAAGAGAATTGTTTTGTTTCTTCATCTTTTGTGAATGAATTATTATAGGTTTCCAACAGCTCTTTCTGAACTGTCATTCGCCACTTTCAGCTCTGAAAATAGTTTTTTTGCAGCCATATAATCAACATTATTTTTCCATTCCATTGGATCTTTTCGCATAAAGTCTGTCTTAACATCGAATCTTCTAAATAAATTTATTGTGTTTTCCGTGATGAAATCATGAAGAGTCCATTCTCCAATTGAATTAATTTGCAATGGTTGAAAAACAAGTCGGAAAATTTTGGTTGTTTCATCGGATTCTGGCTGATTTAACAAAGTCCGTGCCATATTTCGTTTCTCTTCTTTTGAGACGTTATCGTCGAAAAGAGCAAGTGCCACGGTTTCTTCGTTCAAATACCACATGTGCGTTCGAAATTTTTCGAGAACGGCGGCGGAAATTTTTTCATTCGTTCGAGCAAATTCACGTACGTCTTTCATGAAAACCAAATCTTGATGAGGTGCCTCTAAAGCATATGTGCATCGTGTCCAAGCTCGTACGTAAAAACGAATAACGAAAATGCAAAAATTGCGTAGCGCGGTGATTTCTCTTGCCGTTAATCGAAACACAGAGAGGAATAGGAATATTTTCAGTGCGTAAATCGCTTTCGCCATCCAACGGGCGTGATGCATAGCTTTCGGCTGAAGGAATTTTATGTTGGTATCCTCTCCCAAAAAAATTAATGTGAGCTCGAGCAGCTCTTTATAGTCCCGTCTGGCGAAGTCTTTTTCCAACTCGCAGTTGCAAAAATTTATTAGAGAATCAATGACATCTGCCAATGCATCTCGTACGAACTGATTTCTGATGCCAGGCACATATTTGGTTTTATCCAACCCATCCCATGCTTGTTTGAATCGACTAAAAATTGGAACGATTGGTCCTGATGTTGACCCAAATTGTGATTCGAATGCCGCTCGGAGCATTATCTCGTAGATATGATGTCGACATAAAAGTTTAAGCAAACTTCTTCCTAATCGTTGCTCTAAACGAGCACAAGCTCCATTAATTGGACCAGTATTTGGCGATGGAGTATCACAACACACACCTTCTATATCATCGGCACAACCGTATTCATTAAGTGTTCGCATAATTGCATTACACATTTCCTCGCCTGTGTCAGATTTGATTTTAGGTATTGCCAATAATTGTGATCCACATTGTTGTGCAACAATCACTGGAATTCGATGAACCATTTTTCTTTCAGCAATATCTGCTAGCAGCTTGGTGTCCCATTGCACAATTGCTTTCTCTGCCTGAAAAATTTATGTATAGAAAAAAATTAAATCTTATATAGAAATTATTTTGAATTAAGAATATAATATTCACCTTAAAATTGATTTTCAATTCAGTCGCAATTTGTTTGCGATTTTCAATACGGGCGCGCCGCAAAGTTGACCTCGATATATTCACGTCTTCCAATGAATATCCTAATGTCAACAACAATGCAGAAATCACGTGAGCAGCATCAGTATCACTAATGTTTCTTGCATCCAATACCGATAAAACGCGTCTGTCCAAAACATTAAGTTTGTTTTTCTTCTCAGAGTATATTCTGTATTTCTCATGAACATTTTCGTCAGTTGAATTCTCATCACTTTCCGAATCATTTGAATCCAAATGTAATTTTTTCGATGACCATTTAATTTTTTCAATTGTAATACCTGTTGATGTGCGTTTAGTGCCTCCGCCTGTGCTGGTACTTGGAGCTGGAGATTGTTGGTTTTTCGTTTGTGTTGATTTATTTAACGATTCAGAGGCTTTAGCCTCAAATTCAGCATTCAACTGTGTCTCAAACTCTTTTCGTCTATTTATTTGAGCGTTGGTCATCGAAAAACGGTTTTTGTTAATTTTGTGCCAACATTCGTATGCATTTTTTAATTTTACAACCAAGTTTCCGCTTGACATTGTAACGATACCCAATGAATTATACACAACAATCGCATTTTTTATTGTTAAAACTGCAGCTTCGTGCGTTTCTAATTTCAAAACTCTCGTATTGTACATCATGTTTTGTAGAAGTTGACGTAATGTTGGCGGATTTGCACCGTCAATTTCCCGGTTAATTCGGCCCACAAGAAAATATTCATTTTTGTCTTCAAACATTATTGAAATAGCCGTTTCACTGAACTGAACTAAGCTGTCAATGTATAATGAGAAGAACGTTCGAAAATTGTTCACAAACCGATCTGGCGACACACAGACGGCGATAAAACAATGACTTATTCGGCACTTTTGTTTATAAATTGTAATTTTGTTTATAATGCCCTGAACCGAATTTCGCTTGGTGTTGTCATATCGATTTCAGATACAAAAATTGATGTTCGAATGCAAGTTAGGAACTCAGCGGGAAATTCAACTGTCGCGATTTCAATTAATCTAATTTAAAACTATTATTTTCATCATCCTAATTACAATAAATTTATAAAATAAAAGATAAATCAATAGAGTTTTGCATTTTTCGCATATTGAAGTCACTTGTCGACCCTAAAATCATGCAATTGCTTTATGAAAAATGAAAATTTAATTAATCTCAATTAAAATAAAACATTCCAAGACCCAACAGCACGAAGAAATTAAAGAAATTATTTAAAACCTCGAAGAATTTCAAAGAATCTTCAGGCGTCGCTTGCCGAGGTAAATTCTATGGAGCTCAAACAGGTCTCTTCAATTTTCTCCGTTTTTCGTCTCAAATAAACGTAATCCGGCCCAACAATACAGAGAAATAACAAAAATTTTTTTTGGACAGGGCTATTGTACACGTTTACCAAAATGTCTTGGGCGGCCATCTATGTATAGCATCCGATTTTCCATCAAACTGTAATAATAATATCTCTCGGCATATGCTGGATTCAAACTCTTTTCTTGATAAGTTTTGAAAAGACCTTCACATTTTCGCCAACTTTCATTATACTGACATTGCTGCTCGTGTGTTACAAGTTTCAGTTTTGGTGCATAAATTTCACTTAATGCACTCAATTTTTCGAGTGTTCCACCGTTCCCCCAAAAAAACAGGCAAATTTTGTACACGTTTACCAAAATGTCTTGGGCGGCCATCTATGTATAGCATCCGATTTTCCATCAAACTGTAATAATAATATCTCTCGGCATATGCTGGATTCAAACTCTTTTCTTGATAAGTTTTGAAAAGACCTTCACATTTTCGCCAACTTTCATTATACTGACATTGCTGCTCGTGTGTTACAAGTTTCAGTTTTGGTGCATAAATTTCACTTAATGCACTCAATTTTTCGAGTGTTCCACCGTTCCCCCAAAAAAACAGGCAAATTTTATTAGGAGTGCTGTATGAATAGTCGGCAATGTTAGTTAATACGAACAGTTCAACCATATAAGTGGGCCAAGAGTTTAGTGGGAAAAACATTTCGGCTGCACAGATGTCCGCCATTGGTTTTAATCGACGAACTTCTTCCAGCCGATTCATTACATCGATTGACCAATTCGGTTTATTTTCATTTTCACGCACATTTTTAATAGTCTGAAGGGTACTGGACAACGACGGATCAACAGACGTAGCAGCATCTGAATGTAAAACTTTTTTGTCGGCTTCTTCTGCTGCTTTAAGACACCAATCATCGCCGTCTGTATCTTCAACAAATTTGTTAAAATCTGTTTTTAAGTCTTCTGGTTCACAATCTAATGCTAATTCAGCTTCCTCTGCTGCCATTATCAAATTCGGATTAAATTTATTATAGTTCCAAAGTTTAATTGAATTTATTAGATCGTTGCTTTTGCTCAGTTTTGACACTTACTGTAAACTGTAGTCAGCAACACTGATCTGTCAAGCGCTATCGAAAATATACGTACGAAAAAAGAGTCCGTTCAACTAACGTGTTTGTTTGTGTTTATTTATTTAGAACAATTTGCATTGACTTTTATTCTTTTGAGACACAGCGCTGAACTCAAGTTTAACTTGATTATATGTACATAATTACTCCCTCCTTCATTTAAAGAATTCAAAAATGTTGAAAATATTCAAAATAATAAATATATATTATAGTTGAAACGGAATAAATTATTTATTTATGAAAAAGATGAAGAAATGAACTCCAATGATAATCTTTTTTGAGCTTCAGTAAGTCCTTCTGGAACAAAGTTCAAAATAAATATGGGAATAAATTATCAAAGAAAATAAGAGTAAGTCATTGTTCTAAATTTGGGTAACTCGATTCGTTCATGTTCTTTTTTTTGCTCAATCTGTGTTAAGAGCTGCAGTAGCTCGTTTTGGACGTCCTCTGGTTGCCCTGAATAATGGTTGATCATCGTAGTTCCTCTCAGCTGGTTCTTTGATTATACCAATCATTTTTCCGATACCAATGATGTGCTTGCACATGTAATCAGCGTCGAATGATGGGCATGTGCAGACAGCATGTTTCCATTGTTCGGGGTCTGGTTTGAATGTTACTTTCCAAATATCGAAAGATTTTTCGGCATATTCATCAAAAGTTTCGTACACAGCGTTTTGAAAGTTGTCCACCATTTCCTCTGTGATTTCTCCATCAATACCCGTTCGATGAATAAAGAACTCAACTTCACCGTTTTCTTTTGTTTGACTGATGAAATTTTTCGTGTATGCTAAACCTTTCTGCATCAAGTTTTCTGAAATTTTTAGTTCAGATTGAAATGGTTCTTTGTCAATTTTATACTCTTTTGATCGATGTTGTACAATTTTTATTGCATGTTGCTGGAACTGTTTCAAAGGCTTCCGTTTGAATTGTGTCTCAAACAATTTCAATGTGCCGTTGAACCTTTCCAGGACATTATTTGTTTTTGGTATGGGGTGACCGGCGCCAATGAACCAATTTGAATTTTTCCTGAAAAACGACTTTTGAAGCTTTTTGACTGATTCACCTTCCTTTTCGTTCCATTTCTGAACGAATAAATTACAACCAGCCTGAAATGATTCTCTATTGGGCGCTTTATGTAAAACTCGCAGATCATTTAGCATTCCCGCTTTGTTTGCTTTGTCATTATACTTGTATTTCCGTTGAGCATTATCCATCACATGTGCATAGCACATGATAATGGGAACATCGTTGAAAACATTTACGAAACCCTTGTGGATCGCTGGATCGGCATCGGCTATTAACGCTGATGGTTCGATCTGCTGTTTATCATCTGTTATCTTTTGCACACCCAAACAAAGAGATTTGAAAGTAAATTCATGATCTTTTGCGGTTTCGTTCGAAGTTATAGTAAAACCAATTAAATTAAATTTTCGCGTCATATCCGTTGACCCTAACACAATCAAAGGCAGCTTTTCAGTTGTAATTTTAAATGTCGAATCCACGTGAATATTTTTTGCGTTGGCAGCCATTCGTAGGAGCCGTGGTGTAGTGATGAAATATCTGAAATACACTGCCAAGAAACTTGGAAGTAAC
>GL501565.1:2476-42536 GCA_000149185.1 Mayetiola destructor
AGAACTGTCAAGATTTTTATCTTAAATTAAAGAATTATTTTTTTTTCTCACACACATTTACAGCATTGCTGATGAACTGTAAGTCTATTTCAGATAATAATAATAAGTCAATTATTCCAAAAACGAATTAAGTTATTTGATCTATATACTGAAACAATTTTTATTTTCTCTTTAATACATTTACAGCACTGAACAGGATCGGTAATTCCATTCCAGAAAACAATATTAATGAATCATTCCAAAAACAGATTAATTAATTTTATCTATTCAAATGATTCAGTGAACAACTTCTTGATCTGTCTAAACAGCTGTAAATTCAATTTTTTTTTTTTTTATATTTTCCCAAATGTTATTGATTCTAAATTCGTTTGTTTCAGTGCTATTATAACCTTCAATTGCGATGAAAATTTCAAATCAGCGTAAATTTTGTTTTCCTCACCGGTTAATAATTGCAATTATTTCAATATCTTTTTTTATTATTTAGTTTGATTCATACAGGCCTTTACGAGTAAGTTTATGATAAAAGATAAACTCAAATTCAATACTGATAAACATTCATTATCAATTAATTTTGGTTTGCATTCGGTGCGTTGCAGAGAGAACGATCCCCAAAAAACGTAAATTCAATAATGATGACCATAATTTAGGACAATTTAAATACTCATTCTTTTTTATTTATTTTTATCAGCATTCGTAATATCAATGGGGCGACACTAGAGTGAGTATTTCTTTCATGTTTGCACTGTAAGATGTCAAAAAATGAAGTTTTCTTACATTCTCTGTTTTACAGGTCTCTTTCAGCTGCTTTCAAGCACCCATATCAAAATAACTGAAGAATTCAATTCAACATTCACAAATGTATCACTAAAATTCAATGTAATAATTTTTTAGAAAATATTTTACAAAATTGAAATGTTAACTTCTGATATAAAGAAATAAAATATTGAATGTTCACACATCGAATTGAACGTGGTTCGAAACGAAAAATTCAAAAGATTTTTTTTTCTTTGCCGTCGTCCAAATACAATATCATTAACTGGATTGCTATAGTTTTTATCTTCAGTCTCTTTCTAACACTATTCCCGTCTCTTTCCCTCTGAAAATCAACATGATCTCTATCGATTCTTCTCAATGTCCAATTCTTGAAAATTGTAACGAGTTTCGTATGATAAATTAACAAAACAAAATTTAATAAAAAAAAAAACAAAATTAATTAAGAAATTGACACGTCGCAAGTATATATAAATAAGAAAGCAACACGTATAACTCCAGTGGAGAATTTTCATCGTGTTCATTTCTTATGGAATATTTTGGTCTTGTGCAACTTTTATATGCCAATCTGAAAGGTTCCATTTTCATTCTGAGCCGTTCAATTAAATCTTTGTTTTGTGTGTGCTGCTCAAAGGAATTTTGAATTTGAAATTTTGCCAGAATATCGTCTTAAATGCGTTCCATAGAGATATTCTTTTCATTCCCATTTTGAATCGTTCCATTGGTTCGTTCGGGTGTCATATGATTCCGAACAATTTGCCTGGAAAAGATGAATTGAGTCGACTTATGTTTGGTCTTTGAATTGCAATAATTGTATATTGAATTCGATTACTTTGGACGTTAAGACGATTTCGGAATCAGTGTAACGTCCGTTGGTGTTTATTTGTACCATTTGTTCTTGTTTCCATTCATGATGTTCCGTTGGAATAGTAACTATGAATAAAACACCACTCATTTTGCAATTTTCAAAAATACTATGATTTTATTGTGCATCTCAAACAAGGATTACAACTAAATAATACTTAAAGATTCCTTTTTTTCTCTGTCGTTCGTCGTCCAAACACAATAATATTCATTTGCTTGCAGGGATTCATAGTTAGACGTGTGGAAAAACTATTTGATCTTTTCACTTTAATAGAAATCGAAACTCTTTCCATTCCGTTGATGCATCACAGATTTCTGCTGAGCTATGGGGTTGTCGGCTGAATGGCATTTGAAATCGTATCAAATTACTTAAAAATGTATAAGTTCGATTCGAATAAAGAGCGAATGAAATATATGTAAGTGTCTGCAAATGGACAGATTTATCGTCTCCGAAATTGAATGAAGCTTTTGATTAATTTAGATCACTTAATCTATTTATTTTATTTATTGACATGCAAAAAAAAAGTATTCAAATCAAAATTTCAAAAGTTTTTTATGAACTTACATTGCCGTATCTGTTTTCACGCATTCGAAAAGTAAATTATTCCCGGAATAAAGAAAATGCATCTTTGTTGTTATTCTCTATATTTTATTTGCTAACTGAAATCGTGACGTGTGTGTGTGAGTCTCACAATATAATTAGTTTCAAGTTCTGAGGGATTGACTGAGCCCCAGACAAATTATCATTCAATAGTAATAATATAATAATAATCATAATAATCATAATAATAATAATAATAATAATAATAATAATAATAATAATATTAATCAATATATGAATAATAATACAATATTATTTTCTTTAAAGTTGATTTTTGTTGTTGTCATTTTATTATTATATGCATGTTCTCGGCCCGACACATTTTCAAATGTCAATTAATTTTGGCTAGATTTCTACTTCAATCAAAATGAAATGCCATTTTGGAAATGTATAGGCCGAACATTCCAAATTTGTCGACTTTCTTTACATTTTTTTTTTTCGTTTCTTCGTTTCATTTTATTAAATATTTGTTTCGATGAATGAATAGTTAGAAGTGATTGTTGTGTGATTTCAATGTAGGAAAATAATCGGTGCTTCGGAAGAGAATTTATTGTTTCGGATATTTTTTTTTTGTTTGGAATGAAAATCAGGCGGAAAATTATATGAAAATCAGAATGGCTTTTTGAAAAGTCGAAAAAAAAAATGAATTTAGAAGAGAAACTGGTCTGGATATTGGTATTTTTTTCGCGATCCACTCTATTCCACACACACAGTACACAGGCCATCTGAGCGCTGATATTACAAGTTGAATTAAATGGATTTTGGATAAAGCATAAATTGGACAATGATTTTGGGTCATAAAATGGAATCCAACAATCGATACTAAACCGTCCTAGTTATTGTCTGACTGTCTGAATAGGCAGTACTGTATTGGAATTAAGTTATTCGTTTTTTATCTTTTTCATTTTCTCTTTTCTCACTTTAGTATTTGATTCCGATCATCCAAAAAAAGAAGAGAGAGAGAGAGACAGAGGGAGATTGGTTTGGTAATCAATGACTAATTCAATAGCAAGTGTGCAATTTGAAAAATTGTGTGTCTATGGGTGTTGGTATATATCATCCATCTTCGCATATCATCGCTTGAAAGAATACACTCTTTTCGTGTGTTTTTGAATTGCCAAACCAAAATGTTAAAAAACTGAAAAAGCTTCGATTGCGTTTGCATTTGCACCAAACGATCGGCCAGTTCTTTAGTCAGCACAACAAACACTCCAATAATTACATTCCATTACGTCCTCTGTCATTCCAATTTCATACCAAACAAAAATTTTACTTTTTTTCAATGGAATGTGCAAAAAAAAAAACTATGGGCCAATCGCCTCTTCCATTCAGTTCTCCAGTCGCTATCTCCATTCCTGTTCCATTCGTAAAACTTTTTCTTCTTTCATCTACGTTTTGTTTTTGTATTTTAAGTGATGTGTTTGTATTTTTCCTTTTTGTTTGTTTGTTGATTTTGAGTGTAGTGTGAGTGAGGTGTAAGTCGTTAATCATAGAAGATAATTAATTATGTATAATTTTGTTGTTGTTGTTGTTAATATATTAATGTAATTTAATTTAAATTTTTTTTTATCAAAAAATGTCGATGACTCGATGTATTACGTTGTTTGTTTGTTTGTTTGTTTTTTTTTTTGTTTAATTTCTTCTTCTTTTTCGAAAAAAAAAGATGAATGCACTGCCGTGTAAAACGTTGTTACTTTCATCCTTTTTTTATAGAAAATTTATGAGAAAAAGAGGATTTTTTTTTTAATTTTACTTATGTACAATTAGAATTTATTCATAATTATTTAATATAATTTGTTGTTCTTGATCGAAGTATGTTTTAAGGAAATGTTTGGTTAGCTGAAGTACAAACATTTATCTTTCTCCATTCTATTCGAATGTTATTGAATAATAATTTGCTAATCGACAGTGATGGGCATTTATTGTTGATTGTAAGGTTGAAATTGACCGGCTACAGTCAGAATCCACTGATTCAAGACTCAAAACTCAAAAAAAAAAATTCCGAACATTCGGCACGGAAATGCAAATTTTAGAATCGAATCATTCCCAACTAAAACAAAAAAAAACACCCATCACTCTGTATACTAATCTCTGTGTGTTCGTGAGTTTGCGAACAACAGCGAACATTTTCCTTTTTTCGTCTCATTTTTTCGAGATCAAATCTATTGTGTGCCGTGATTGTTCAATTGTGATGTGTTCAATGTGATTTTTTTTATAATTCTGATTAACATTCGCATTTTTTTTATTTCATCATTCTATCTTATGCATAAAATCACCATGGTGATTTCGAGTTGGATAATTTTTGTGAATTTCAATGTCATGCCGTGTCATCAAAGTATTCGTTACCATTTTAGCAAGTCAATCAAGCAACTTCAGCTCCCTTTTATTTCTCCTTTCCTCCGTTTGATGATTTGATGTAAGTTTTGTGTCACTGCTTTCTAAAACATTCAAAAACTAGATTTAACTAAGTAAGTAATTTTTTTCTTTTTTTTTAAGTTTTTAGGTTGATTATTTAATCGATTTTTATCGATGGAAAATCTTATTATTCTTTGTCCATCATCGATTCGTTAGTTTAGATTTTTCGTTCATGTTCCGCATTCATTCACACACATGCACACACACAGACACACATCTGCCATAATTCTTTCAGTGTCAATTTAATAATAATACTAGAATACCATTCGTTTTTACTTGTTTTGTTTTTCTTCTTTGTTCGTTATTCATCACAATTCATTAATTTACTTTAATTTGATTATTTTTTTTTTGTTATTTTCTTCCTTTTTTTTCTTTTATTTTTGACATCAAATAACATATTTATTATTCGTAAAATTAAATTAATCGAAAGTGAACCATTCAAAAAATGCAATTTCGGGCTTGAGATTAAACTCTAGAACCAGCAAATCCACCGAATCGGTTTCCACCTTTCCAGGGACTCGCATCTTCGTTTTCATTGCGTTCTTCAAATATTTCACTTTCGAACGATTACAAAATAGAAAATCAGCACCGCACACGAATCATATTCAATATTAATAGTATTTTTTAATCCGTTTTTTTTTCTCTTTTCATATAGATTTTATTTTCATTTGTCCTTCTTTTTTTGTTATTTTCAGTTATGTTTCTTCATTTAAGATTTATTTACCTCTGTTATTCACAGAGGTGTCAATATTTTATTGCTCGCATGGGTGTTATTCGCATACAAAACAACAACAACAACAACAAAAAAAAGAAAGACAAAGAAAACAATTCAACTTCTTTTCAACTCTCAACTATGACAGCTCATCTTAGAATATTTATTATTCAATTTACAAATATCCATGTTCAGAAATTTATTTCTTGATTTTTGTTTAGTTTTGCTTTTTTTGTGGTGATTGTTGTTCATTATATTAATATAATAGGGTTATCTTCAGCTTAACATCGAAAACTCTTAGAGCCAATCCAATACAAAATGAGTGAATGATATTTTGAATTTTTTTTTTTTTTTGTATTATTTTTTTTCTTTTTTCTTTTTTTTAATTTTTTAGACTAAGAATTTTTATTTTTGTCTCGTTTCAAATATCATTTTATTTCTTCTGGAGTTTATTTCATAATTCTTCGCCGTTCCTTTTCCCTTCCCGACAATTTCAAGTGATTTGAATTGATTTTAAGGTTTTAATTAGGCCATTGGGAAATAAATTAAAATTCATGGTAACTCAACGTGTTGCCGGGTTCATCAATGTCGGATTCATGTCGACTAGGCTTATTACGTTCCAATGGGTCAACATTATTCTTCTGTTTTGGAACAAAATTTTTATCTTGATTCAGTTTTTGTTGTCTTTTTCATTTTTTGATAATGGTAGTAAAATCAATGTCACCTAAAAAATCAATGTCGAAAAAAAATTATTTTGCGAAATATTAAATTACTCTCAAAGCCTTTGGGCGGGCAAAAGGTGGTCTGAGAAAAATTTTGAATTAAATGCTAGAAAAAGAAAATCAATGTTAATAAATTCATACTTTTCACATTTTGTTGCTGAACCACGTTTATCAGAGAAATTTTGTTGTTGTTGTTGGTTATTTTGCGTTGTGGCATTGTGATTGTAGTGAATGTGAAAGTACTCACTCATTACATTTCATTTCTTGTCACCATTCAATGTATTTCTAATAATAATAATTTATAATTTATAGTAATAATAATAAAAAGAGATTACAATTTAACAAAAGTCAAAATTTTCCATTATTTTCTTTTTCTTTCGTTTAGTTTAGTCATTAGCTGTTAAACCATTCAAATTTGTTGGTTGAAAATTTCTGAAATTGTTCTCTCTTTTTTTCCCTTCCGAAAATAATATCAAATAGTAATAATATTATTAAATCTAACGCGATCACGATGACCTTCGGATTCCGCATTTGCATATTCGATTCCGTTTCGGACTATTTTTTTTTAACTCCAAAAACTTCCATGTTTTTTATTTTTGTTTTTCAATATCGTTTCGTTACAATGACGATCATTTTCATTAAATAAAATTAACCAAAAATATCCAGAAGCACTTGTTGTTTCTATTTTCCCATGATTTTCCATTTATTTTTCCATCTTATTAAATCGTCTTTAAGTTGGTGTTTTACATACATTTAAAATTTAAATGGTATGTAAGTACAGTGCTCTTATTATAATACCGTTATCATCCGAATGAAAATATTTAATTTTAGATTTTTTTCGAAATAACTTTGATGATATTGTAATCCACCAAACCTCGCCAATTGCTCTTGGTGTTTATTGTTTTTTTTTTTTTTTTTAATTTCTCTTTGAATCTTTGGAACTCTTACCAGATTCGGGTGGAAACATAAAAGGTTCCCATTTCCCGTTAGTTAAATGACCAACAACAAACAGAAGAAGAAAATAATTGTGAAATAAATAATTTTTTATATTAAATATTAGAATAATGATAATAACAAATAATATTGTAGATAAGTGTGATGGTCACAGGTTCGTGCTCGTCAAAAAGAAAAAAAAATTAAATAAAAAAAGAACCACTTGTTCCGATTGTTGCATATTTTAGATTTTCTTTCATTTCATTTCTTTAAAGTGTGTTTGTATTTTGTATTTTATCGTAGACAAATGAATTGATTCAAATGAACAAATATGTGAAAATGTTTTTGTTGTTGTTGAAAAACTTCACAGTAGAAATTGCATCTGTTTTCATTTTGTCAATTCATTTCCTTTATTTTTATTTTATCTATTTATTTTATGATTTTAATTCCTTCTTGTCATATGATGATTATTAAGTATTATTTTATTTTCTCCTATTTTTCAAATTTTTTTTTTTTTTTGTTATCTCATTTCGGTGTGGTGAGTTTTGAGTTTTCTGAATGTGTGTATTTATAAGTTTTCGGTTGTTTTGGCTCTGTCCATTTCTCCAAATTTTTTGTTCAAATATTTTCGATTTTGAATGTATTGTGTGTTGTTGGTTTCGTATTATGATGATATTGTATCGTGGATTCCATCTGATTGATTGTTGTTATCGGTCATGAATTTCATAACGTTGGCTGGTGGTACAGCTATTGGAATATGATAGTATTTACATTGTTGACGTTTGCATGCATTTTTTGCATGATCACGACAAACAGCCACACGATGATCAATTACTTCAACTTTATCGGCTGCCCGGAGAAAAACAATGAAAAAGAAACGGAAATTTGATTAATAAATTGTCCTGAAACTATGGCGGGGGGGAGTGGAGGTCCAGGAACAAGAAAAATGGAATAAAATTTAACAAACCTTCTGTTATGTGAACAAAATGACATGTTGGCCGATTGCACATGGATCTATTAAAATCTTGGCACACCGGGAGCGTGTCCAGTAACTGTTTTTTGTTTTTAATTGATTGATTCGAATGTTCCATGTAAACAAATAAAAGGGAAGAAAAAAACGACAAAAAATTACGATTAGATAATTTGATTGAAATTCATTACAGAAAATCAGATTATTTTTTTAAGAATAAAAATAGCTGGTGCAAAAACGTTTTTCCTTGTGGATAATTGAATATTTCAAATATTTAATAATGTTAATATTTTTGGTTGGTCAAAACAGTTCGAAAAACCAACGGGGAAGGTATTTAGAAACGCCTTTCTTATTAAATACAATATTATCATTCATTTTTTCTTTTTTTGGTTATAATTATTCCCTTTTCATAAGAATACTGGTTTTTCTGGTAGCCCTAGATGTTCGTTTTTCATTCCTGTTTTTTTCTGGATAGTGAATGTCTAAGGCTAAACTCTTAATCTCAATTTGGATCCTAACAAACTTGACATTATAGTTTGACATCTCGAAACAAAAAAACAAAAACAAAACAAAAACGGATAAAATTCTAAAACCACGTTGGTTGGAAAGAGGAGAATTAACATGATGGCACTGGAAGCTTTTATTGTATTAAATTTTGATAAGGATGAGCGAAATCTCAATGCAAAAAATGGTTTCTTTGTCGTGCAGAAAACATTTTTCGACATTTCATCAGTGTGAAAAGAAGATGAAGAATTCCATCGACTTGATGCTGATGCGCAACTTGAGATTAATTGAATCGGTTTGGCAGATTGCAAAAGACGAAAATTGCCGATGACACTCACGAAACAAAACTAAACATTAAAATTCAAATATTAAAATTCAATAGGCATTCAAATATTTTACCCAAAAAAAAAAAAAAAAAGAACACAATTTAATATTTATTTCGAAGAAAAAAGCGGGCAAACGGTAACACACAAAAATAAGGGAAAACATAAACGAAAATGAAAGTTCAGGCTAAGTGAAAAGAAAAACAATTGTTTTTCGATAAATTGAGACACGAAACACGGAATATACATATATATATTACAATTATGGACATGCATAAAAATTGAATGAAAGCGCGCCCCATACTCATATTCTTTTTAAGCGCCATTTTTCCGTTTCCCTACAGTAAATAAACGATTAAAATAAGCAGCAGCATTGTCCTTATTGAGGCTCTGGCCATTGGGCCGTTTTAAAGCAAAAGCTTAAGCCTCAGAGTCCGACTTACCGAAATTCAGTCGTTATGCTTTAAACAATGAGTAAATTGTATCGTATAGCAGAGAGCCAAGTGCATTAAATGAAGCAATTTCCCATCGCAAGCAGGACATTTGACATTGGATAAATTTTGAACCGCAAAAAAAACAAAACAAAGATTCAGCTTTCACTACTTTTATGCATACATTTTGGCATTTAGCATCATTTTTCGCCATTGTTCGATCTTTTTGATGCGTATTCTTTTTTTTTTGGGTGTCACCCGGTGCCACCCACAAAATTAAAAAAAAACAATAGAAATTGCAGAAAGATTTTTCCAGTTTTGAAAATACATATAGAAGCCATCGAAATACTACAACTGACATATGTTTCAATTTTTTGTTTGTCGCTAAATATTCATCGAATGATTGTTATTAATTAAAATATTATACAAAAACCAAAAAAGAAAAAAAGGAAAAAAGAAAACGGGAAAAAATTGTTGTTATTCAAAAGCAAGTTAATGTATATTTATACCTGTCCATTGGCATCAGTGTAGATTACGAAAGGAGCATTTGAAGGCAGATTTGCTGCACCAATAGATTTTTGATTTGATTGTTTTTTTTTCGAGTTTTTGTGATTAACGAAAAAATTTTAGAAGGCATGCAGTGGTGATGAAAAAAAAAATTTGGGTCGCGTGTGTGTGTGTGTGTGTTTGTATGTTTTTGGATGAATATGTAGGTATTTTATGATGATAATTTCATGTATGCGGTGAATGAGATACAAAGTCCAATTTGTATATTTAAAAAGAAGAAATAATTCCACCATAAAATAAGTTTGCGTTCCCGAACCGGACGAGTTATATTGTATTGGTTTTGCGATTGTGTTAATGATTATTCCGAATTTTTTTTCGGTGAGAAAATAAATGGAAGGAAAATATTTATTTTTTTTGTTTGTTGGATGGAATGGTGTATGGTGATGGTTGGTATTGATCCGGAAAAAAGACGCATTTTTATTGTTTGAATTGTGAATTGATGGTTTTGGATGGTTTTTGATTATCGCAAAAATTTGATGTGTTTGTTGTGTAGTTATGTCACAGTGTTTCAATTTGAATGTTGTGTAATTCGAATGCATGGCCGTTATTTAATTCGAACCAAAGATTTATTGATGGTAATTGGCGTGTAAGGCATGAAAAAAGAAAATAAAAACGCAAATAAAAATCCATCACATCAAGTCTTTTTCGTTTTCGTTTTGTTTCCACAAAGTAAAAAAAAAAAAAAAAATAAATTGAAGATATTTAAAACATGCTTAAAAACTAATTATTTATTTATACATAATGCGGTTTTGCGACTGCCAACCAACAAATTCAGGCAACAAATTTGAATGAAGGCCGCATAACCGGATAGCGTTGTGAAACTCATAACATATACATATAATCATAAAAATCGAATAGATCAGCAGAAACGGAATATGACAGACAAACGTCAGCAGCTTAAAACGCAGCACAATTTCATAGCCTCAACCAGGCCATTGAATCGAAGCAACAACAAAATATATTTTACAAAAAAAAAAAAAAGAATTAAAGAAAGTAGTAACGAGTACTTTGCACACAAAATACAAATTTTATATTTATTAAATTTAAGTTTAGCGCGCAAATGAATAGATAATAATGGGGAAAAAACACTCACACACAGGCACACAGACATATTCGGTATTGCGGCACAAATCATAGGCTACAAACATCGAAGTCTAATGTAAAACGAAACAAAAGAAAAGAAATAAATAAAGAAAAAAAAAACAAAAATTGAAACAAATAATGATGACGATCAAACGGCCATTTTAGACGAGTCGCGATTACGCACAAAAATGCACAACTTACAAAAGCCCTTCAAACGAGAACTGCGTTTGCAAATTAAATTCCCCTCTTTTTTTTTCTTCTCTCATTTTTATCCTAATTTTGGTTTTAAATTATTCCTCAAAAATAAAAATAAAAAAAAGTTTAATAAACTTTCAAACGAAAAACAATTGATCTAAAAAGAAATCCGAACACTCAATGGCACGGCACATGATCGGGGCAAACACATTCAAGATTAATCGAAAGCCATATGTGCGGCGTTCATGACCGTCTCTTGATTGTGCCATTCCGAAATGCATGTGCTCACTAAACAAGCTGACAGAATTTTTTAATTTTTTTTTTTTTTGGTTTTTGCTGTTTTGAATTTGGTTTTTTGTTTTGATGATTGATAAATTTCGAATCAGAACTTACCACATTAAATAACATATGGAATTTGGGATTTTTTTTTTTCGGTTTGTCTAGAGAGCTTTTGTTCGTATGTGTGTGGATGTGTGTTTTATACATTTCTTTCATTTTTTCTTTTGTGGGGGGAGCGAGGAGCGATTTGAGAGGGCGACGACAGAAATATCCATGTGCGCATTCGATTTTGTGTGCAATCCGGCAATCCGGTTTGGTTTGTTGTGCTTTCGTTTCGTTTCGCTTCGACGTTCGATATAAACAAATGTGGCTTTGTAGGCTTTCAGAAGATGTTCGGTTTCCGGATAGAAATCAATTTGATTAGCTTCGTTTGTTCAATTTGTTTTTTTTTTCGTTTTTTTCTTGTTTTTTTTTCTTCAAAATAGAATCTCTTTCTGTCTTTTTTTCAGTCATTCCGTTTTTATACACAATAATTATTATCTCTCTTTGGTACACAAATTTGTATATCTAAATACGTTTAATTACAAATTAAAAATGATTTGAACACGAAGTGAAGGGTGATTAAACATAGTCGTTGGGCGGATTTGATGAAGATATTCGAACTACAGTGTAATACAAAAGACATGGAATTACTTGTGGGCGATCTGGAAAAATAAATGGAAATTTTTTTTGTTTGAATATGAATTATCGGTTTGGTATTTGTTTGATTTGTTTTGTAGCTGCGAATTGATTTTTTATTTATTGAAGCGGCAAAAATAATGTTCGATTTTGAGTAAATTTCTTTTCTTTTCTTTTCTTTTCTTATTTATTTTTGTCAACTAATTTCAAACGCAGTAGAAAAATATGTGTATTATGTGTGTATGTATGTGGCGAGTGGCGTATGTGTGTTGGTGTATTTGTTTTTAGAATATATTTAAAGGGATCGAGGAATGTGTGTTTCTGAGGCTCAAATGATGATACGGTGACACTGATTTAATTTAATAATTTACATTTCTAATTTAATTCGTTATTTGGCAAATGAATGAGCCTTTTTATCACCTGACACAAAGCTGGTCATTCTATACGAGATTATGATTAATAAAAACCATTTTAAAAAAAACCACACCTTTCAGCAATCATCTACACTTGAACAAACTTTGAACATTTCGAACATTGACATATTATTTTGTTATCTCGTAATTTTCCCATTTTCCCCAAATTGGACCGACGTCTTCTCTGACACGGTTCACATTTCCTGCTGATCTATTCGTGTTTTTTTTAAATTTTATTCTTAAATTATTATTAAAAAAAAAATCGAATAAAGTCATATTTGTTAAAGTTGAAAAAAATTCATCAGCTAAATGTATAAATATAAATGTAAATTAATTGATCGATACGCACAGTATTAGAAGCAAGCATCATGACGATGATGAGCATTTTTGAATTGCATTTTAAATATTTTTCCGAATTACAAGCAAAATTAAGATGAATGGTGAAAATTAGCGTTACCCAAAATACACACGTTACCTGGATAGCAATGGATTTTATTCGAAACTATTTATGTACGAAATAAATGTCGATAAGCCATTTTGTTTATTTTTTTTAAACAACGCAATAGGCTAAAGGCTGGAGTTTTTACTCAAATATGTAATTTATTTTTTTCTCTCCTTTTCTCTTACACTCAGTCTTCAAACTTCTGTAGGCCAGTAGGCACTCTGATTCACTCAGATGGCATAATCCATTTCAAATTCACTTTCAATTAAATTGGAGGAAAGTTTTGAGCGAGTCAGAAGGAGAAAAACAAAACGAAAGAGAGAGAGGGAGAGAAAAATGAGATTGATTTTCGGTTCATAATAATAAGCGTTTGAAGTTGTATGGTGCCATGTATGGAATATGGACATACTTTCGATTACCAACAAGACAATTGAAATTATTTATTATGAGAAGCTGACGAATGACTCAATTTATTATGTAACTGGAACACACTACACATCATATATCGATAAATCATTGAGTTAAAAATTGCAATTTTTTTTTCAAAATTAAAAAGCCAATCAATTATTGTTATTTTAATTATTATGAGTTATTTCAAGCGGGGTTCTTTTTTTCAAAATGCCAATTGTGAATTGATGATTTGATACGTAAAAATGTCAAAAAATGCACACGCACACACAAAAAATCAAACAAAAAAAAAGGGGGGGGGGGAAAGTATTTCAGATTACAGCAAAAACAGCAGACACGACAAGCGAATTATTTGGTTTTAATAATTTTCTGGCTGAAAGTAAAGGCACAAAGTATATTTTATTAAAAGCATTCCACAATCAATTTAAATTTTAAATTAATTCCATTATCATTTATAAACAGATCATTCCATTTTTATAATTTCATCCATTTCAAATCAAACGCAATGTCAAAGCGATGTGTGCATATTCTGCAATGTAACCGAAGAGTTGCTAAACTTTGTCATTGATTTTCTTTGAATGTTTTAATAGGATTATTATCAATAATAATGTATCAGGCAACAGGCGCTTCTGAAAATACACAAACAAGCTGAGATTTGGTTAATTAAAAGTTATTAAAAGTTATTTCGTTTGTACACACAATTAAATCACAAGCATTTTTGCAAACGGAAAAAAAGAAAGGAAAATTAATGAAAAAAAAAAAGAAGAAAATTATATGCTGGACCTACACCTACGGGGCGGTCAAACGGGTCAACTGAAGCGAGAACAAAAGCAAATGGTAAATTAAAAGGTTGTTTTTTCTTTGGAGGAATGAAAAAAAAAATATTATTATTATTATTATTATTATTTGGTCCTGTTAAATTGAAAATAAAAATATATGAAAAGCTTTAGGTGCATCTTACCTCCTACGCAAATGTTCCTTAATATGAATAAAGTTTTAATCATTAGGAGAAGAGAAAAAAATGAAAGAAATTGTTGTGTTTCGAACAAAATAATAAATTGTATCAAAAAATAAATTCAAGAAAAATTGATTTAACCAAAAAGATAATATTAAAAAGCAAATTTCGCGCCATAAGTTTAGACCGGAGAATTTCCGAAAATCAACTGAGCCACCGGCCTTGAAAATCAACACCTTCACCACAGTTTGAAAATTCAGAAATTCCTCGATCCAAAGTCATTGGCAAATGCTAATTACTTCAAAATAAAACGAAAAAAAAAAACGAAACGCAACAAAAATTATGACAAAAAAATAAGGAGTAGTATAAGTTCAAAATTAAAAATGAGAAAACAACGAATTTCAAAGTATTGTGTGATTATAATTCATTGAGCGCAAAATTTTCGCATCAAATTTCGATTGTGAATATGAATCAAACAGTCAACAGTAATCGACAACAATTAAAGTAAATGGTGAAATTTGTGCGCTCATTGATCATTTTGATGTTTATAGGTGCAGTAATATACCTACATTGAATACAAATACTAAAGCAAGTTCTTCCCATGGTTGTTATTCAACTGAATTTTGTTGTCTCATCATCCAAAGATTTATCTTTTTTTTTTTCGTAGTTAAAATTTGGTATTTTTAAATGACGGGGAGCGAGATAGATGTGTGTGTGTGTGTGTGTGTGTGTGTGTTCGCAGATACATCGAACATCGATACACAATAAACCACAATATTCTATCGTTGTATGACAAAAATTAAAAAGACAGAGACAGACAGACAAACAGACAGAAACAGACAGAGAATTCCCCTAAAGAGAGAGTTTAATTCGTCCGCGGCCTGTATGTGAGATTTGAATTGATACTAGTTAATAAAAGCAGCGCAAATTGACAATGTATGATCAAATAAAAGATTCAATGAAAATTGTCGCAGTCAATAGCCAAAATGAATTCGCATTCGGAAATTGAAAAGAAATTCGGATTTGAATACAATTGTTCGTAGCTCGTGGTGCCGTTGAATATTCGATTACAATTCAACTATTTGCACAAAAACACACAAACAAACAAATCCAATGAAAAAAAAAAAAAAAATAAGCGTCCGGCGATCGGCAACAAAGCGATATTAAATCTTTGGCATTTAATTTTGTTTTGGTTAATAAGTTCAATTGAAGTTGAATATAAGCGGTCAAGCTCTTAATTTAAAAAGGGCGGAAAAAAATCCGGTAAATTCAAATGAAAATAAATATTTGAGAGCTTAGATTAGCAACATTCTAGATCTACAAATTTACAAATCACACGACAAAAAAAAAAACTTAATCAAATGGTGGGAACACTTTCATTTCATGATCAAAATTGAGCACAGAAATATACATAAAACTTTTCATCTCGCAAAACAGAGATTCAAAAACGATTGGAAATCAATTAAAAAAGCAATTAGAATTAGAAGCCATAAATGAATAATTATATAATTGTTGGATTTGTTTTTGTTTTGTGTAAATAAATGATGATAGTATTTTCATGAGCCTGGCATAAAGCAATTGCTGGGAATAGGGCATTAATGACGTGAAGTCGTGTGCGTAAGTTACACGAAATTGAATGATTCCATCCAATCGGAAAGAGAAGGCACTGGAGGTTGCAATCGTTTGATGGCCCAGCCAATGGCCCAGTTGGTTGTTTGTTTGTGTGTATTGTGAAATAGAAGAATTGAATTTTGAGTGTAAATGTGTGTGTGTGTGTTGTGTGTATGGTCAATCATCTACCACGAAGAGATAGCGATAGGCGGAAGGCAATAGGCGAGACAAATATTATTGAAAATTGGACAAAATAATTATTACTATAAAATATTGTTATGTACAAATGTTGTAAAGTTGTAAGACGTCAATGGGCCAAGACATTCATATCATATCATTTCAAAAGTAGATTACATACAAAAATATATATATTGGCCTATCTTTTTTTCTCTGGCAGATGATGAAAGAATATATGTATGTATATGTATATGTTAAATGGCAAATTCACTAAATTATGGCACACACGGCACAAATTCACGGCAATTTATTCTACTGTTTACTGCGAAATTTAAATTTATTTCTAAAAATAATTCAATGGCATTTGGCATTTGGCAATATTATAAACGTTCACAAATAGGAAATAATTAATTACGAAGAAGAAGAAGAAAAAATTAAAATAGAGAATAGAACAGACAGAGACTATCCAGCCAAAGAGTGAAACAGACACTGAGCGAGAAGGAGAAAGAGAGAGAGAGAGACAGAAAGCGAACAAAGAATGATTTTTTCCTTCTGAAAAAATTAATTTAATTTGAAATGATTTTGGATATTCCGTGTCCTCTTCTCCCTCTCTCCTGCAATATCCGATCGATTTTATTTGAAAGAAAGGAACGATTTTTGCTTTTGAATTTCGATTTACCGACAAAACAAAATCATAACGAAATGAAAGAGATAAACTTGAATAATTTTCATCATAATTCTTAGTGTTCAAATGTTTTTTTCATTTTTTTTTGTATTATAACGTAAGATAAGGTAAGGTAAGGTAAGGTAAGTAATTTGAATATTTTGTAAGTTTATAAGTAAATCTTAAAATTAATATGTACTATACGAAACATGTATAATGTATATTTTGCTGTTGTGTTTTCTATGCCATTTTGGTTTTTTTCAGTTTTTTCTTCAAGAATTTTCCAGAATTGTTTGATGGACCGTCAAGATCAGTAGGGCATCGCATATCGACAGTCGACATCCAATTTATTTTCAATGAACGACTTAACGATTAAATGTTAGTGAAGTGTCTGATGCGGATCGAAGTTCGAACCTGATCTTGGTAGTCCATCAAAAATACTTCAATATCCATAACATTTGAGCAAAAAAAAAAAAAAAAAATTAAACTCATTAATTTGTTGGTTTGTAGATTGATTATGACTGGTAATAGTGTATGGGTGTTTTGTGCCATTAATATTCTACACGGAAAAAAATTGATATTTTTTTTTTATTTTCATTTGTCATTCGCTTGTTAATGGCTTATTTATCATGCGTCTGCCACATTTTTTTTTTTGTGTCATTTTCCGATTCGATTTCTTTGCATAACTTTACAACATCAACGTAAATGATGATGAATTCTATTGCTTTTCAATCAAATTGATTTCAAGCAGCGGTGCGAACTGCTGCACACGTGAAAGTTAACCATTGAGCTCAACACAATGCTATGCAACTGAGTTCCTTGTTTTTTATCGAATCTTTTGTTCGGTTATGTGAAATGTAGTATGTGTTTGGTGTTTGTGTGCGTTTCATTCATTTTTTTTACTTTGGAATTTTGTGGTTCGGCATCGACTAGGCACTTTATATCAATATTATTTATATTCAATAATCATATTTCTAACATTTCCAAGAATTAATATTAAATTTTTTTTTTTATTATTATTATTATTTATCAAACGCATTCAAAAGAAAAGTGTTTATGAAAAACGAAATAATTCTCCTATAAATTTTGATTTTTGATTTTGCATTCGCAGAAAAAAGAAAAAAATTGTGGTGCCGGAAATTGGAAGACCTTTCTTTCTGTTTACCACAAACCAATTGTTCCATTTCCTTCCTCACTAATTATTCATTATTTTCATTAAGTCAAATTAAGTTTAAAGAGCAAAAAAAAAAATCAACAGCCAAAAATACCTCAAAAATTTCCCAGGTCGATTCAAGGAATAGTTATTAAATTTATCAAAGTGAATAGTCACAAAAGAAGGGGTAAATTTCCAAGTAAAAAGCTTCGACCGTATTTGTTTCGGCAACACACACCGCATCGCATTGCATTACATTGCACGAAAAAAAGAAAAAATTTAATTTATATTATCTTTCCGAAAGCGAAAAAAGGTAAAAAGAAAAGTAGGACTGACTAGTCATGGGAAAACCAAATCAAAATAATTAAACTTTATAAAAAAAAGACTATATAAACAACTCATAATTCACATTTTGCACACAAGCTACAAATAAAAGAATGAGCGAATGGGCTCCAAGCCTTCTCCACTCTTCGGCCTGAAGCTCATTCTCATCTAACCGCAGTTTGAACTGACGCACAAAAAATTGTTTGTTTTTAGCCAAAATCCAAAAAATTCAAATCAAAATTGAACAAAAAAAAACAGAAAATATAATATCGTGTCAAACGCACACACACACACACACACACACACACAAAAGAAGAAAACTCGTCTTGATTATTTAATTTTTTTTTTCACATGACATACGATTTCTTTATTTTTCTACAAATTTCGGTTTTTTTTTCAAATGTATTCATAAGTCATTTCAAACCGTTTTTTCCTTCTTTCAATTTTATTGTAATTTCTTAGCTAACCAACAAAATCCTAAACGCAACAATGATCAAATGATTAAGTAATAATAGTAGTTAAATGTGTAAAATGTAAAATAAAGTAAAATAATTGAATTCACAAAATGAATTTGAACAAAATGATAACACTAAATCGATCGAATCTCGATTCAATTTGAATTACAAACGAAAAGAAAAAAGAAAAAAAATAGGATTTTTTTTTTTCGTCTAAAAATGGCAAAATAAGAATTAAGACTGACGAACAATGCGTTTTTTAATGTACTTTTTTTTCTATTCGCTTTGACTAAACAATTTTTGATTTTATCATTTAATTGCGGCAAACACAAAATTGATAAATCAAATTAAATCCCAATTTAGTTTCAAACCAAAACGAAATAACCTAAACAACCTTATTATGATGTAGTATAAAACAAAATTGAAACGAAAAACAAACTTAAATGGTGTTGAGTTGCTGTTGTTTTATCATCATCAAAATGGCGAATGAAAAAATACATTAAATCGATTCAATTTACAATCGATCGGCAAATACATAATATGTAGTTTTGTGTGTGTGCAATTACCAAAATTAAGTAAGACGAAATGAAAAACAAACAAAGAAAAAAACCCAATTTGCTGCTTAAAGGACACAAGAAAAACGATCTAAGTGAGGTACAATCATATTGTCCATAAGCTCAACGCTTCAAAGTTAAACTAACACAATGTATTTGTAATCATTTTAATAATAATTATTATAATAATGATAAATTGTAATTATAATAATATAATAATAATAATAATAATAATCATAATAATAATAATAATAGTAATAATAATAATAACATTGAAAATGATAACTAAACACTAAACGAACACGCAATCGTTTTGAATTTTTGTGAAAAAAAGCGCGACAAATTGGCAAATGAAAACATTTTGTTTTTTATTCAACACAGACGCAAGCACACATTCTTTCCAATCATTTCAGTGGGAATTTTCGGAAAAGGACTCAAAAATATGTTTTTTTTTTTTGGATTTTTATTTTAGGCAATGGCAAAGCAAGCCGAAGCTCATCGATTCTGAAGGAGGAGCGGAAAGAGAAGGAAGATTTTTCTTTTTGTTGGTCGGACACTAAACAAAAGCGAAGAATAGTAAGCAATGTCGCATGCAAATGCTTAGCGATTTTTTTTGTTTTTCTTTTGGTTCAACCCCTGCTTTTGGGAGATTTCTCCGTTTTGTTTTTGTTTCGACGATTATTCTAGTCCTCATACACCATTGTTAATTTGATAATGATAGCCGACAACAAAATGGTGCATCCATTTTCAGTAAGCAAATTTTGAATTGGTGAATCTAACGTATAACCAAAGCCAAGCCAGATATATATATATATTTCTATAAATAATAATTCCCGTTATATTGATGTAAGTGTAAGTGTCAATGTGTGCTTTGTCTTGTGTAGGCTTTTATTGGTATTTCATTGAAATGCGCTGCGCAACGATCATCAAACGAATGTATGACACGGCAAAAACGTAAACAAATGAAAGAAGAAAAAAAAACACTATCCGGCTACGAAACACAGCAAGGCATTTCATTCTTCCAACCTAAATAGATTGGGGCGGCTACAAAAGACACGCAAATTGTTGAGGCAAAACATATATCTTTAACTTTACACGCATAATATCGAACAATTTGCCAAAGATAGAAATATTGAAATGAAAAACAATGCGCACACACAAACACAGGATACAAGATCATTTCATTAGGATTAATCAAATTCAAATGATTGAAATAAAGTAGGCGATACATACATACATACATACATACATACATACATACATATTTATACAGGTTTATTCAAATTATAATTATCAAAACAAATAAGTCAAATGAATAGGAGAAAGAGCAATGAATGATTTGAAAAAAGAGTAGGCGCAAAAATAGGTCATATTGTACAAAACACACTCATCTAGGTCAAGTATTGTAAAGAAGGGCAGGAGCTGGAACAATTTGAACCCATAGAATGATAATATGAAGCGGATTGATTTGGAATTGGAATTAAAAACTGTTGCGCGGAGGTGATGGATGAATGCGAAATGCAACATTCTTAATTTATTTGAAAAATAGTGTGATGAAATCCAATCGAGTACTTTTTATTAGTAGCGTCAAGGCGAACATCTGGTTGTCTTGTGTTGATTGAACGAAAAACGAGTAATAAAACCGTTTGTCCATTTTTTCAAAGAAAATGAATTCATTTTGGATCGATCAGCGGCAGGAATTTTTTTTATTGATGATGGACTTTCATGCCGCCAAAATGACCATTCATCTTCATTCACATTCAACGCACTCACAAATTCTTTTGAATGAATTAAATGTTATTTCAAATTTCCAAAATCAAAACTGCTGCATTTTATACTTCATTTTCCAAAAAATGGATATCAAAAGTTCAATTCAAAGACGAACCAACAATTGAATTTTTATGGGGCAAAAAGCTTTGGGTTTGTTTGCGGAGTGTGTGTGTGTGTGTGTGTGTATGTGTGTGTGTGTGTGTTGTAAGGAAGAGCAGGTTTTGATTTAGGTAAAAGGTCAAGGTATATAGCAAAATTATTAATACATTTACATTATTTTACGTGTGTAGTATGTAGTGTGTTCGGATTGTGTGTTGGATGTTGGATGTTGGGTGTGTTTTCTTTTGTTTTAAACTTTCCAAAGGCAAATATAGATAAAAAGTTATTACATTCATACATCCAAAACTATTTAATAATAATGAAGAAAAATCAATGATCAAAATAATGAGTAATAATAATAATAATAATAATTAATTAGGTAAAATTATCAAAACGGTTGTTGAATAATAATATTGTAATAAAATAATAAAATTAGCAATTTGCCATTTGACGATCAAAAATTATTAATATGTGTTTAGCCATCATACACATAATATTATATAAGTATTTTTTTTTTGTTTGTTTTTGTTGTTTTTTTTTTCAATCAATAATGAAATTGCTATACAAATACAACAAATATATATTTCTAAATAATTAATTTAATTTTAAAGATAGGCAAATGTTTCTTAAGCTGTTTTGTTGTCATTGTTGTTGTTGCTGTTGTTGTTGTTGTTGTCTATATTTGTTTGTTTGTTGCAAGTGCACGTTATGTGCTTGCCAAATGGGAAGGTGTATGGAGGCAGGAATAGGTTTTTTTTCTCGGTTTGACAACTGATATCAGACCAATTCTAAGGTAAGTAAATATATTATTACATCTAATTATGCCTTAAGATTCAATCATCACGGATTTTGGATCCACAAGATATTCTCACGCAAAAAAAGCATAATGAATAATATACAACCTCATACACCCGGCATACTGTGGGCTCATTTTCCTACATTTTTCGTGATTTTTTTACTTCTTCTTCTTCTTCTTCTGCATTTTTTTCGATTTTATTTCCCCGTATCTGAATAATTCATGTCAAGTTTTGTTCGTTTTTTTTTCTGGAAAAATCATTCAATTGATTTCCGGGTTTTGTTTGTTTTGTAATGATTTTTTCATCTTCATTTTCAGTTTATATCACTAGTAATTCGCTCTCGACAAAAACAAAAGGGAATACATTTCACAAGCATTAAACTATAAACATTATGCGCAACTAAAAACACAAAAATACACGGCGATTGTCACTAGAGCAAATCCATTTCGACGCAGATGGTTTTTGTTTTGTTCCTTTTTTCTCTTCTTTCTTGTGTTTGTGTGTGTGTTTTTAGTTTTTACATTTTATCAATTTAACGGGGCTTTTCATTTAATGGGATAAATATTATTGGGTATATTTTGTGTTTATTCAGCGGATTTTATTTATTTTGTTTTTAGATTTTTTGTGCCGACAGCACGAGGGGAAGATGGTAAATGTGCGTATATTTTTTTAATCATTTTGTGTGGAAAATGAACACGTTACACGTACGACAAACAACAATTTCAACATATAAATTTTGAATTAGCTAATAATTCTATGTATGCGTATAATGTATAATAGTTTGGGCAATGGATGGAGCGGCACATACAAAACAGTTAAAGCCACCGGGGCCATAAGAGCCAATATAGAAAGCATAGCATAATGGATACTTTTAATTTGGTTGTTGTTGCTTTTGTCTATCAAATGGCGCCATTTCGAATGAAAAAAAGCAAGGCTAGCAGCTAAAAATATACAGTTTTCATCATATAATTATGCAACTGCATACGATCCAGAGCATGCATATTTGTGCCCGAAATATTCATTTTTAACGGAATTAAGAAAAAGCCAAATGCAAATTATTCTCGATCAAAATGACAAAAGAGCTCTCAGGCGATTTTCTCACATATTTGGGGAGATTTTGAATCCATTTTTATTACTCTCGATAATACAGATCACAGATATGATGTTTATGCTATTTTAATTTTGCTCGTTGTCGTCGACACTCGAATCGATTTTGAGTTTCACGTTTGATGTTCAATGTTCAATGTTAAATCCGACCTCTTGACATATTATTTTTGTCCTGTGCCGATCAGGCGCGTTTAATTGATTTAATCGTCATCATTATCATCATCATCATCATCATCATCATCATCATCATCATCATCATCATCATCATAAGTGGTTGTGGCAAGCAACATAGTCATAGTTGAGTCAACAAATCGGCATCGACGACAATTTCAAACGAGAACGAATGTATTTTTCATTTTCATTCTCTACATTTCTGACTAACACAATACATTTTTTATCTAATAAAAATAAGTCTAAAAACAATAACATTGACAATTTCAAATATATTTATATGAGCTGCATATTGAGCTCATTTTACACCTGCGGCTGTTTGAATGACTAGTTCAATTAAAAAAAAAAAAATTAATCCAAATTTTTCTTCTTCTTCTTCTTCTTGTTCATTTCACGCATAAAATCCTGCATCTCTATTATCTCTACCTTTCACAAATGTAGCGAAAAGAAGAATTTGATATAGAGAGAAGGTGAGACTAAATATGCGATGGTTGAACTACCATAATAATAATAATAAGTAACAAAATAGATAATAAGTGTGTGAAACGTGCACGAGAGATATATTTATATTTATGTCACCCGTTTAATTTGGTCAGCTCATCAACAAAGGAACCATGTTTTTTTTTCTGTCTCTTGTCATAATTAAGTTTTGCGCAACGTTTCATTCAATGTTCGATCAAATGATAAAAATTGAAAAGACAAACGAAAAAAAAAAAAAATTGACTGAACAATGTCCTGTTATCAATTCAAATGAAGTACGATTGAAAGTATTTGTTCGTTAGTTTTGTCTGTTCGATTTGGTGTTGGCTATTCCAACACAAAGTTCTAATCATCATCGACGATATCATTTATGATGTTTTCATTTTTTTGTATGGATTTAAAACAACACCGGCAGCCGACTGTTGTACATTGGCCATTTGTGGAATGGATTGTAATGAACCCAAACCAGCCATATGATGATGTTGTGGTATTGTGTTAGTCATTTGTGCAGCAGCAGCCGCTGCAGCTGCAGCCGCATTCCATCCTAATGGATTATTTAATGATGGTATACCATTTAAAGATGTTAATGGTACAGCTCCAAATGGCATACCATTCATTGGTATGCCATGTAATGTTGGTGCAGCGGCAGCATTCGATTTTTGTTGATGACGTTGCAAAAATTGATGATTAGCGGCCGCCATTTGGGCATTTGATAAAAGAATTTGATGACGATTTTGTAATAATTGTGATGTTGTGGCCGTTGTTTGACTAGCTGCAGTACTATTCATTGAACCAATTTGTCTGGCTACATTTGCTGCGGCAGCATATTGGGCAATTTGAGCTGCTGCTTGAGCCGATTGGGCAGCTACAGCAGCATTCATCGAATGCGAATGTGAATGTAAATTTGCATTTAAATGTGATGCCATATGATTTGGTTTTGATTTAACGGATTGTTGAACGGTTGTTGGTAACATTGTTTTGTTTAATGCAACACCGGTATAATTAAAAGCGGCCGTTAATGGTTTTCCCGAATACATGTTTGATGCGGCTGCCATTTTTAATGCATTTGCATAATTTTTTTGGGCTACTTCACGGGCTAAGGTGGCTGGATCAGTTGTTTGTTGGCCACCTGATATTGCTTGTGTATAAGAAGATACACCATTTGTATTACTATTGAATAGATTTGATTGGGATATGGCTACGGCCATAGCGGCTGCTTGTTGTTGTTGATGTTGATGTGCTTGTTGTTGTTGTTGTTGTTGTTGTTGTTGATGATGATGGTGGCCGGCTTGGGCTAAATTATACATTGCCGCCGCATTTGCATTCGACAATTGAACATAGGGTGAGGTATAAATTGGATATTGAACATGAACAGCTTGCGATTGAGATTGTTGTGAATGTGGCACATATTGTGTACCAAGAATATTTTGCTGCTTTTGATGATGATGATGATGATGATGTGGATGCGAATGATGTGGATGATTCGAAGATGCTGCTGATTGTGATGATGACAACGATGTTATCGATCCACTTTTATTTTGATAATGAGAACTTTGATTGAATACATTCGACAATGAATATTGATTATGGTATGAATTCGGTGTCGAGTGAGGAGTTATTTGTAGTTGTTGTTGTTGACCGACAAATGCGGACGATGTCGATGTCGATGTCGATGTTGATGTTGATTCCGATTCCGATTGTGTCGACTGAATCGATACCGATGATGTAGTGGCTAATCCACTCATTACACCATTACTATTAATCGTTTCATTAACATTATCATCTTCCACCAATTGATTATTATTATTATTATTATTGATGCTATTATTATTATTGTTATCTTCGTTTGGATTCATATTATTGTCTGGAGTTGTATTTGAGTTATTTTCGATATCGTTTGTTGTATCAGTGTTGTTGTTGTTGTTGGTGCTGGTATTAACATTATTATTGTGATTATTATTATTATTATTGTCATTTTGTGTTGTGTTGTGTCCCGTATTACAATCCGTTTTGTGTTCATCGATGTTTGAATTTTCCGACAACGGTGTTACTTGCGTGGCACACAAATTATTACCATCCGTTGCCACGGTGGCTAAATTGTTTGCATTTGTTTCGCATATTTCATTTGACGGCGAGTGATTTGTATTTGAATTTGAATTTGAATTTGAGTTTGAATTTGAATTGGTTGTTGTCGGTGTTGGTGTTGGTGTATTTTGTGTACTTAAATGTTCTGTTGAATTGTATTTCGTTTGCTGTTGCATATTATATGGGGAGCTTTTTATGGTTTGCATTTTAAAATTGTTGTTATTATTAAATAGTTGTGTGTTGTAATTGTTGTGTTACTATTTATTATTACTGGATTTGCCGTAGATAATTGTGGATTTGAAGTTGTAGTTGCTGTAGAAGGACTGGGACTTGGGTACTCACATGATACTGGTACAAATGGTTGTTGTAATTGCATTAATTGTTGATAGGTTGTGGCGCCCGGTTGATAAACTGGTATTCCGGATTTATCGGCGGCTGGCCGTTTGAAAGGTACACCCATACCGGGAAAAGTCTACGCACGTACAAAAGACAAAAAAAAAAGAAGAATTATCATATTTACTTAATAATAGTTTTTTTTTTTCTTTTAAATTATTGGACGCTCTGAAGCTTTATCATTGGCCATTTTTGTGGCAGTCACCTCCTCAGCAACGCCATCGAAATTTTGTCTCAAACAAATTTTTTTTCATTCGTTTCGATTGGCGCCAGAGTTCGCGTGCTCCACTAAATCCAAAAAAAAAAAAAGACACACCACCAAATAGATAAACAAGTGACAGTTCATATTAATTTACATTTACAAATATGTATATCAAGCAATTTAAACGTCAAGACGATAAAATAAATGCATGGATTATTGTGGGTTATTTATGATTGCTACAAAAAAAAAGAAAAGATGAATAGCAGAAAATTTTTGCATTCGGTTGCGGTTTCTGTTTTCTTTTTTTTCGAATTCACTTACAAAATTTTCATAGTAGAACGATCCTACTGATTTCATATCCATCTGTGGAATAAAAAAAAATATAACAGAAACAAGACATTACAATCGATAATTAGTAAACGTTAATTATTGGAGGACACACAGAGGCGACTATTTGCCATCCCTATACGCGCAATTAGTATCGAAACGAGTTTTTTTCTTCTTCTTTTTATGTCAAAAAAAGAAAAATTCAAATGTCCATCGCATCCATTTTACATATTAAATCTAAACCTAGGAAAAGGTATTATTATTTTATTTGATGACTGATTAAATTTTTTAATGTTTTAATTTGTTTTTTGTTCGTTTAGTCTCAATAGCGCGTCGCTAACATTGAACAAGTTGATAACTAACTAACGACGACCCTGTTATCTGTAATTTCAATTAATTTGATTTTTAATTTGCTTTATGATTTGGTTGGGAGGGCGCGTAGTTCTCGTTGGTTATCAGTACTCGTCATTGATACAACTAAAGCCTAATTTTAATAGTTTTATATTATGTTCAGTCGACACACAAAAAAACCATTTCGTTCAAATTTGCAGCCAAAGATTATCATCTTTTCTTGTTTGTTTAAAACAAAAGCCAGCAAATTGGAACAACCCAAAGCGGCAGCACGAAATGTCATTTTTGGAGCGAATCCAATACATTTGGGTTCGCATTCGGCTGTCTTATTTTTGTGGGTATTTTATGTTATGTTTGCATTCGCCAAAATCTTCTCGTTTCATGCGATTGCTGTTCACAATGCTTCAGTGCTCAAAACCAAGATCACTGAAAATGAAGAAACATCTACAGATGCGAACATGGCCAGAATATGTGCACACACACACATACACAGCGATCAAAAGATTGCGTACCCAAATGCATCTGATTCGTTTCTAAAGCTGTCATTTTTTGTGTTGCCGTCAGAATTAAGTGATATATATGTGTTAAAAGCTGCTATAAGACTAATATTGATAATAACAATCATAATACCCGGCTATCCGGCTGGTGGTGACAATTTTACTACAAAAAAAAAAAAAAAATTAAACAAAAAATATGGACAAAACGAAAAGCTTCATGATGAAAATTAAATCAAATGTTAAAAGCGATTCTGAAACAGCCAAAAAAAATCTAATTTTCAAATCAACAATTGTGAACTCATAGCAAACACGCATCATTTAAAGCTTGAAAATAATAATAATAATTAAAAAAAAGAAACAAAATAATTAGCTTCGGATCAACGATATCATCTATATTCGGAACGTTTTATTTTTTCGCTTAAATGAGATGAGTAGCAATATCCCTAAGCTAAACGGTAAAGTCCAACACATGATCTGCTGCTATGCTAAAACAACAATACACGCTCGCAAACTCACACCTATGCAATTGCCTACTAACATTTTTGACAAAATCAATTTGAAGAAGAAAAATTAAACGTGGACGTTTCATTTCGATCGATGTTTTGCGAACACATTATTCTAATTGTAGCTTATTTAATGCGGATCAAAGGGGAAATAGAATTCGGAGAAAGAGACTTTTAATTGGTTGACATATTTTGAATGAACTACAAATTCTCGATTTGCTAAAAAAAAAAAATTATAAATTTTTTGAAAAAAAATTCGTTTTAATTTTGTGTTATTATCTATTTCATCATCGATGGGCCATTTCTACATATTTCTACATTCTGCACGACTTTTGGTTAGATTTGGTTGGTTTTTGTATTCGAATGACTAATTTACAAACAAAACAATGCATTTTTATATGAAATTCAATTCAATTCAATAATAATTAATTCGTGGCATATTTTCATTGTCCGAAGGTGAAGAAGGGGAGATGGGACAGTAAAAGTAATTCGATTATATTTCTCAAACTACAGATTCAATACTTCAATTGGCGCATTGGCTTGCAAGCGAACATTTTAATTAATTCCATTTCATTAGAATGCACTCATGTTATTTGTATTCAAACAATGGGCTGTGGAATGATGTAAGGAGACGGTGTTGGGAACATGGATCAAATTAAATACTCATCAAATAATAAATCAGAATGAAATGAACTAAAAACAATACCAAAATCAAAACAAAATCGATTCGATATATTTCATACATTTCGTCGATGGAGGGAATCTATCGAATCCATTTCATCAAAATTAAATTCCAAACATTGAAGAAAAAAAACAACATCATCAATCGGATCAAGAATAAAAACAAATTGTCATAATAACTCTGAAATGAGGTATTGAGGGGCGGGGGCAGGGAGGTAAGTATCAGTCATGAGGAAATGCATTTTTTCATTTGTTTGTTTGGATTGGTTTTCTTTTTCTTTTCTTTTTTTGTTTTTCAATGAGTAGATACCAGTTGAAGCATATCATTATCAGCAGCTCGTTTCTTTCCGCTATCTCGTGTTACATGTAAACAGCTTACATTTGACAGAATCGATGGTGTTGCGGTAGTAGCTTGTTGTTGATCTGGTTGTTGTGCAAATGTTGACTTAGTCGTCAATGAAGAAGCTAATGCTGTCGATACCGACTGTTTTCATTCAACAAATCGCCGCCGATCGTCGTTCACATTAAAGAAAAGTGTTTTTGTGTATACATTTGTGTTGATCACGATGGATTCGAGCAAAATATTCGACAATTGAGCCGTGGTATTCGATGTTCGATTTAAAAGTGTTTTGTTTGTCAATGGACCAGAGCAGTTTTAAAATAATATTTCAGAAATGAATGCGCGCGAGTACGATTCATTTACATTTTTGATCCACGATAAATGAAAATTGAATTTGATACAGTGATAGAAAAGAAAAAAAAACGAAGAAAAAAAAGAGAAAAGAAAAGAAAGAAAGAAAGAAAGAAAAAAAACAAATAAATTATTCGTTGTCCGTCGACTTTCTATGAAAATCGAAATCGGATCATAAATAAGTGCCTACGTAAAACTGAGAAAATAAAAAGATTTGGCTACCGTTTTCCCTTTTTGAGGGGACAAACAAATCGTAGAGAATTGAAAAAGAAAAATTATGGGAAAAGGTTGGCTATCAACGGTTCTAATTCGAATCAATTTCAGAAACAGCTACTCAAGCACAAAATATTTCAACACCGCCGAACGGAAATAATTTTATGTTCGAGCCAAACCATCAAACACTAACACAACAAATTAGCTCTATTCAAACAAATCAACAAATCGACCACAACTAATTCTGAATGTCTATATTATTTCAATTAAAAACTTTGATCTTTGATCGACCAGACCAGACCAGACCAGACCAGATAGAAAAAATTAAGAAAGAAAACAGTTTACATCCAAAAATCCTTGGCGTTGTTGATGCATTTGCATCATTTTCAGGGCCCTTAACCTCTCTGTAACCAGTAACATTTGTGAAGTCATGCGACCGGTGCATGTAGTGATGTCCAATTAATTCAAATTCAGACTGAGGCACGCACAAACACGCAGCAAATGATTGTATTATTAATTATTATATATTTTCTTCTTCAAGAGAAGGAAAAGAATTTATTGTTATTTTTATTCAAAATTTAAAAGGCCATTTTTGTGTATCGAATTTAAATTGAGAGTGTGTATTGTGTGTAAGGAAGATAGATAGCGATAAAAAGACTGATATAGAAATAGAGATGGAAATTTGGGACAGAGCATATTCAATGGAGAGTGATGTGTTTTGTGTAAAAGTCTGCTTTTGTTTCTAAAAGTTTGACGGAAAACGACAATTTGTACAAATTTTTTGATTTCTATTACGAATTACGAAGATTTATTTATTTAATTTTTTTTCTTTTTTTTTTTTTAATTATTATTATTATATAGTGGTAGAGAGAATAGATAAACGAAGGGGGAGAGGGATATTTCAAAAAGATACAAGTTCCAAATATTTGCATACATTTAGGATATAAAATAATTTTCCTAATGAAAATTAATAGAAGTTCCTTTAAGCTGGACTCAATTATTCCGATTTGACACATTTCGAAATCATGTATGCTATAGCACACGCACGCAACAATCATTTTTATTGTTTTTATTAAATTTAAGAGATGTGAAATGGTGACGTGGGACCAGAAAGGTGACCACAGAAAATTAAAATTGATGTAAATAAAATATTCCAATCAAATCTATTCCAGGCAGATAGTTCGGTCTTGTTGCAATTTTGAGAACGAAATAAAAAAAAGATAGGGGGTTAAATGATCTTCACTATAGTTCCGTTCATTTTCGAAAAATATCCTACACAAAATGGACACGAAGACTAATAAGAAAAGATAAAAAAATAGTAGATTCATCACATTTAACAAAATTAGAGTTGAACAAAATATAAACTTTCAGGGACCAGGCACATCCCCATGTGACATATAAGCTCAAAATTAGATAGATGTGGAAAACGAGATAATAGCTTTGCTTCACATAAAAACAGCAAAAACGTGCATTAATGATTAGCCAGAGATAAAACAAAAATCATAATAATATGAATATTGATTAGGAGAGTATTTAATCACAGGCAGGAGTGTTTCGAACCTGTTCAATCCAAAACTAATGCCAATAGCCTTTGAATCGAAATGTTGGTCAGGCCTTTCTGTCCGGATGTCGGGTTGGAAACACTCTTGAAATAATAGCGTACCGGAAATTGAAAACAGCAACAGAAAAAAAATATCATCAAAATAAAAAATAAACGAAAAAGCTTGAAGTGGCGAACAGCAATCATTAAGTGAAAAAGCTTTGATTTTTTTTTTTTGTTTTGTTTTTTTTTTTTTGCTTTTTTGATTGCTTTGTTATGCATTGCATTTGCATTGAAATTGCATTCTCAAATCAAATGAAAATGAAAGCAGCTTTGAAGTATGCAATAAATAATTCGAAATACACACGCACGCACGCTTGACCAATTTCTGTCAATGCCTTTTATGGCTTTGAAAGCCAGCTAGTGGCCTTTGAAACCTTTTTGGAATACTTTCAACGGGTGTCAAAAAGTTGCTCGATTTAATTTTCCTTAAAATTTCGCATCGAACAGAAAATCTCCAATGGATCGAATTGATTTGTTGTGAAAATTGTATATTTATTTTCCGTTCGTTAACAAAACAGATATTGGCGAATTGAGTGCGTACACATTCGAAACTGGAATGATCGGTTAAAAGTTTGGTTTTTTTTCTTTTTATTTTAATGGAAAAAGAACAATATTATTTCGATGGGTGATAAAGTAAGTAACTTTGGTAAGTAGTGTTTTTGTGTGTGTGTCTGTATTATTATTTTTTTTTTTTTCATTCGTAATTAGTGTTTAGACGAGTCAAATGATGATGGGAAAATTGATATGATGGAAATTTGTCAATTTTGCTATTTGGTTATGTAAAATCAATTTATTTTTGGAGGTTGATTTTTTTTTAAATTTTAATTCAATCCACAAACCAAACAAATTGAACATAATGAAAATAAGGAGCTGTCAGGTTAATTGATGATTAACAACACACATCGGCAAGCAAAAATTGAACAAAACGGTAAGACGCCAATTTTTCCGGATTCCAAATTTCGATTTTTTTTCTTCCATTTTTTGTTTGCCAAAAAATCAATGAATAACAGAAAAAAATAAACAATTTTGTATTTGTGGATAAGAAAATTGGTCAGTTTGTGAATTTGATTGTTTGTTTAGTGGTTTTGTTCAATGGGTTGTTTGTTTTTTTTTGTTTTTTTTTTAATTGGAAGGTGGATTAAATAGTATAGCCATACCGCGGTTGCGCGTGTCTGTGCTGCTTTTATTTGAGCCTGAAGGTGCAAGGGAGGATGGAAGTAGCGACAAGGTTCACGAGCACATCTACCTTTCACGGCATCCATGCATACCGTGACTGAACCATCTTCATGTGATGAAACACTCTCTTGTGGATGAGCAAATCGGCATTCGGATTCGGCTCGCTTGCAGGCACCGCGCATGAATTCGCGACACACCTAAATGTATTAGTTTTTTTTTTTATAGTTTCATAAATTGTATGTTTTATTTGTTTGGTGATGGGGAGGGTGGTGTTTTGTTATCGGATTGTAACACACAAACAGTATACATCAATTTTAGCAAATTTATTTCGCTCAATCACAATTTGCTCAGCCATTAAAACTGAAATTTGTTGCATTTTGATTATTATTTAGAAATCATTCGATTCAATTATTTATTATCATATTAATTTTTTGTTGTTGATTAGATCATTGGCCCGTTTTGATTGTATTTAATGATCATTCGCATCAAAACGGTTTTTCAATCCAAACATTACAACAAACACGAGTGAAGAGAAAATGTTCAATATGTAGCAGGAAAAACAAAATGAAAACATTTTAATACAATAGTTATCAAAATTCAATTCAATAAAATTCACAAATTGGCTGTTGTTGTTGTTGTTGTTGTTGCTGTTGCCGTTTAATCACATTATTATTATTACAAATTAACAAAATTCGGCAAAAATCAAGCACATTGAATCGACTTAATTTTTAGCCGCCGATTGTTGTTAATGGAAATCGTCACAAAATGCATAAAAAAATTACATTTTCTTTCCTTTTTTTCCTTCTCGAAATGAAAAAAAAAAATCGATTCTCAATCCAAAAGAAGCCCAAATCTCCTGTAAGCGATAACATTTTTCTTGTTTCGATCAAACGATAAAATGAATTGTTAGACGAGCAACGAACGTTCTTTACGGAACAAAAAACTTTTTCAAAAGGAAAAAAAGGTAAGAATAGCAAAAAGTCGATTAATTGGCGGTCAAATGCAGATTCCATTTACCGATTATACAATATCTGACTCCAAAGAACCAACAAATAAACTGGAATTAGATTATAATCAATTTAGCGATAGCTTACCGAATCAGCCAATCGTATCACAAAAGCATATAATTACAGTGTGCGTATGTGTTTGTGTGTGTGTGTGTTTATTTTTTAAATGTTTAAACAGTTTTTGAGTTGAGTTATATTTCAAGGATTGGAGAATGGTATATCGAATTAGGCGAACTATTTTCGTATATTATTATTGACGGCGAATCTGCTACAATCTCTTTAAAATCTTTCCATATGTTTATAAATGATTTCCTTTTGAATATCAAATGTCGATAAGCTTTTTCAGAACCGCGTAAAATATGGAGTAACAGAGAGACAGGGATATTAATTCGGTATTTCGACAAAAATACATTTCTTTTTTCTTTTCTTTTTTTAGATTTTCCTTCTCGAAGCCCCAAAAATAAAAAGTGATAAACATTCAACATTTTAAATGTCGCATTCACCAACTCATTTTGCTAATTGATTAATTATTATTATCCATTATTATTGATTTATTGTATTCATAATAAATATATCATGCAAAATGTTTCAATTTCAATGATGAACAATTTTCATCAAAATTTTATTCTATTATTATAGTTAATTGAATGAGAGAATCAAATGAAAACAATTTTTTCGGACAAACTGAATTTGAAACAAAAAATGTTCCTTAAGAAAAAGTGAGTAGATCTTGCATGGCCAATTAGTCATCGAATCAAAAAGAAACAATCAACAGCAATTGATGTTGCGGATCGTCAAGACACAGGTCATGTCCACATGGTCTTTCAGAACACAAACATTGAATAGCAAACGATTTGTTATTATTTCAATTGTTGTTGATTGAAAAAGCCGAATAGAAACCAAAAAAAAAAAAATAACAATCGAATATTGGTCTGTAATCGAGTGCATTAAGTAGGGCATTCAATTCAATGGATCGATCGAACCAAAATCAAACATAATATAAATTGTATTCCGAATACCAAATTCAATGTTTCGGTTCGAATTGTACAAATATGTTATACAATTTACTTTTCGTATTCAATTATTATTACTTATTATATGTATAATATATCAAGGTCTAGCCTTCAAAATCCGAAATTATTGAAATTGGGTAATAGCAATAGAATCGATTAGTTCAGCAAAAAGTTTTTTTTTTATTTTTGTGTTTTTGTCTGTACAAACGAAATGTAAACAAATTAAAAAATAGAAAAAACAAACTTCCCCGAAAAATGGGAACACAAAAATCTCATTCATGACGAAGTCTACTGAAGAAAAGCTCATCCGATGGTACGAGTGATTACTATTAATCATTATTAATTATTATTATAAAATAAAAAAAAAAACACAATTTTACGGATTACGAATTTTACGAAAAATAAAAAGAACTGACAATAATTTGTGTTTTTCTTTATCTTTAAAGACTCTAAACTGCAGTTCAATCAAAAAATGTTCAATCTAAAAAAAGTCTAGAAAAATACGATTTCAAAATTCTATTGGTTGGTCGAGTGGTTTACTATTTTCGTTCATATTTCTATGAACAACAGAAATAACAAACGACGGTGTCGAATAATAAAATTACATTCTGAATAACACAATATAAAATAAAATGATTTGATGATGAAATTAATATAATGTAATGAATACGACTGACAGAAAGATAATATAAATGAATTGCGTAAATGAATTGCGTAAATAAAATGCGTAAAATAAAATAAAATGCGTAAAATAAATGCGTGAAATAAAATAAAATGCGTGAAATAAAGTCTCAAAAATTTCGGAATATTAAAATAATAATAATAAAATTAATTATTATTCATTAACAAAACGCATAATGAAAAAAAATTAAATAAAAAATTGAAAAAAGAAAATAAATGAATAAAAAATGTTTGTTGGAAATGTAATAAATTTACCTCTAGTCTATCTGAGCGGGGTATTTTCTGTTGTGCAACTTGTACGGCTTGTGGAACAACAGTGTGTCCTAATGGAGAGCCAACGGTTGATGGATCAGGTCCTAGTAATGTAGGCACTAAATGACCAGGAGCGAAATATGGACTATATGTATTAGCTGGCATTCCAGTCAAATATGGATTCGTAGCCTGATTCATTTCGTTCGTAATGATGATGTGCGGACGCATATATATATATATATATATATATATAAACATATATATGTGTTTGTGTATTGGTGTGTGTGTTTGTGTAGATTACAAAAAATCCAAATGAACAATGTTTTGTTTGTTTTTATTTCGTTTCGCGATGCACACATTAAATTCCGAAAAAAAATTTAATGAAACAGAAAATGAGATAGAAATAAATAAATGGAGATTCAATGAGAGTAAGAGGGAGAAAGGGAGAGAAAGAAAGAGAGAGAGAGAGAGATAAAGAGAACACACATTACTCTTATACTTTTGGTTGATTGCGCTTCGCATAAACAATAGATTATAAGCAATTTAAAAATAGCAAAAGCCAAAAATTATATGGGATATTTTGATAAATTAGTCAGCGAAGAGATTCATCATCATCTGAAATAACTTAAAATACTTACCACAGCAGGAACTTGACCTGGAATAACTTGTTGTCCAGGACCGATACCCATCTGTTGCATAAGTGCATTTTTCAAGGCTAGATGATTTCGACCATTGATCAACAATTGATCCTTCAGGTGTTGCGGTGGATGGAAATATTTACACGGTGGCTTTTCTCGATTGCAACGACCCTGCAAAATGACGCAAATATCAAATATTATTATGGTATTTCAAAAAAATAATAATTAGTAAATAAATAAAATAAAATGTTATAGTTTAAGGAATGTGGCGATAAAATTTAAAGAATGTGTTAAATTTTTGATGATAATGAATTATATTTATATATATTTATAATTATAGATCTCTGACATTTGAATTGAAGATTAGATTTTATCCCATTTTTAAATGGATGGTCTGCAAACATTGTATTATTTGCTGCTTTCATCAATAGTTAGACAAAGTACGATAGCATAGATGTCTACAAGAAGCAGTACCTCATAGCAGGTGCAAACCAAAAGCCACAAAATATAATATTCCCGGTATCATTATTGAACATCTACACGTATTCAATTTCGAAAATTTTTTCCCCCATTACGTTTGGGTCAATAATTCATATTGAAACGAAATGTCCGTTCTCTTCCGTTGTTCGAGTGGACGAGTGTGTTTGTGTTCGGGCTACAATTTTAGTGTAACCAAAAGCTCATCACTATTTTGGAGCGCTTGAACATCGAACGTTTTGAACATTTGCGCAAATTTCGTATGTGCGGAGAAATTTTATTTTCACTTTGACTTCAAGTGTTTTCAGTTGGGCTTCGTTTTTGTTCATTTATTTTTTTCCTTTTCTTTTTGACTATCTCGAAATATTCATGCATTTTGTATTGAGGCTCATAAAATGTGAATGTGCTCGGCTGTAGGATATTTAATGTTTGAACCATACTATTTATTGAACTTTGTTCCAATGTTTGCATGAATGAAGAAAAGTCATGAATAAAACAGAAACAACAACACTCATAACCACACCACATCGAATTTGGTTCAAGTTTTCGGCAATTTCTCGGTTTTTATGAGATTTTATTTTTTTTTTGTTACGTTTTTTTTTTTCATTCTTTCATTCGTTTCTGTCGATGCAATATAACCAAGCCCAAATGGTCAATGGAATTGCTTATGCATAGTGCAATTGCTTCCTCATTCTCTAGCGCATCAGGCTCTCTTGTCCGTTTGAGTTGGTGAGAAAATACTTTTGAAAATTTATGGTCATTTCATATGTACGATGCATGTTCACATTTATTGTTATACATTTTACAATGTTTGTTTGGTTGACCAATTTTTACGGTTGCGTGTGCCGTCTTTCTTCGTATGCTAGCGTCTCTCATATACACGTACAATGAATGTTGCTCATAAATGTTTAGATATCAAATAATATAAACATCGTTCAAGATTATGCGATTTTGTACATTTGCAAATACATGCACACACACACACACAGACAAGATGCTCGTACCGACACCAGGTAATAGCATAGTGCTTGAAGCCTTGAAGATTTATCATTTGGGGATTTTCGTGTTTTTTAACTCCTTTGAATGGAATACGAAACGCATTTCACTTATTCGACAATTTGTTGGTTTTGCTTTTGCCAAAGTTTATCTAAATAATAAATCAAAATGTCTTTTGGTTGAGATGAAGTTCATTGAAAGACGCCAACCCAAATCGCAATTGTTTCTTGTTTCAACAACAAAATCGTTTCGAAATTTTCCGGTTCTCATTTCATTTTCGTCATTTGGTTTTGGAATGAAAAACCAAAATGCCAACCCACACACAGACACCAAACCACACATCAAATCATATATTCAGGATGATTCACGATTTTGATGCTTGTACAAAAGCAAAACAGCAAAGCAACTTAAACACACTTTTGACCATTGAACATTGAGCATAATAAAACCAAATGAAAGGCATTCATTTATCTAAATAATATGCAGTGCATGCAGTGTATGCAATATGCATGTAATATTCTTTAATTTGATTGCCGCATCACCATACACCATACACACTGATACGTTTTCTGCTATTGAGAATAAGATAGCAATTTGATACCAAAATGTATGAAGGTCAAACAAAACTGACCAAAATCTATCCTCAATTTCCGTGTGCTGTGAATTGTTGTATTGAGTTTTGAGTGTTTGTCAGACAATTCAAAATCCAAATATACGAAATACGGAATACGGACATAAACATCACAATATACTGCAATACCCAATACTCAACGCTCGACACACATCAAAACCTCAATTTTCTCTTTGTTTGTTCTTCATTCTTCGGTCATATACGAAAATGAAGTCATTTAATTATAAATGCACAGTCCAATATTAACTATCCAACAGTGACCGCTTAGGCACTACTGCTAATATCTCACCATCCATCTTCTATTCTCTGTCTCTCGTTGTCCCTTTTCCTTTAAACTTGTGTTTGAAGATTGAAACTTCCAGAGTTGGGAGAAGTTTGTATATGAAATGAATTCTTGGTGTCCTAAAAACCAAATCCCCATACATAATGTGCCACATAATGTACAATGTACAATATTTAGGAGAATGGGATGGGTAATTATATGCAGGAATATGTACAAAAATTGGTCATTTTAACAGCATTTGCTATTTTTGACTCAGTAATTGCTGGTTGAGATATACGCAAATTGCAAAAATATTTATAGCATCAATAACGACGACCAAATTTTTTGTTTTGTTTTTTTTTTTTGATCAAAGTCTAAACAGAGTCACTTGCATCAAAAACAACATTTAAAAAAACCGTTGAATATTTTCGTTGTGAAGGTGCCAATAAGAAGGACATTTTTGGAAACAAATACCATGGAATAATCGGGAATGAGAGGCAATCCAACGATGAAGCATGAAGTCAAATTAATACATATTGGTGTGTATCATTGTATCATCAACGTGATTTTTGCTCAATTTTATTTTTCTTTCTTGATGAGAAAAAAACGGGCGATTCCCGCAATATTAGCACACATTTCTCCAATTATTATTTATTTATTATTTTTTTTTCTTTTTGAATGGAACAAGACGAGAAACTGAATTGAGTTTTCTAGTGTACTTGTTAGAGTTAAAAATTTGATCTTCACTGTCACGCTGTATGTATTCCCTTTTCCAATTGCAGTTCTCAATTCAGATAAAATGATTGGAATTGTTAAAAGTCGAAATTGAATATGTTGTTTGTTATCCGCTAAATGAATGAACAAATAAATACATCGTTTCAATTATACGATGTGCAGATACGAGCGATATATGTATTGGTGCATCGCTTTTCGAAAAAGTGAAAATTTGAAATGGGTCTGCGATGAGCGCGTTGCTTCATTATTATCGGCATAAATTCGTTGTATTTCAAAACAAAAGGTTCATTCAAACTGATTTCAACATTTTCAAAGTTTCATTCTCAGACTTTGTTAATAATGATTGTTGTGTGCACTTGAATAACAGCCATGCCAAGCCAAGCCAACCAGTCACCTCATTCCACCAAAGACGTCAATATTCAATTTCGAATGATCATTTGCTCTTTTCCATTATTTTTGTTTTGTTTAGCAGAAAAAAACTGGCCGGACTTTTGGCCACTACTTGAAAGTGTAAAATTGTTTCCATTCACATACGAATGGTTAGATCCAACTCAGAGAGTCCCTCTACATTTTTGGATTTTTTTTCCAATTTTTGAGTTTGATTGGAGTATCGTATGATGATTCACACAAATAATGACATTCGGAGAAGGCGCTATATTCCATGAAGAGCAAATAAGCAGACCAGCAAATATAGACACACTCAAAACGAAAAATCCATCCTTGATGATTGCCAATTGAATGAACTGAACATCGAACACTGCACACTGCACACTGCACACTGCACAGCAACAATAATCAATAACAATAATCGATTTCTTTTCCCCAAACTTTTAACTATAGTAATTATTTGTGGTATACGCGATATTCGAAAGCACTTAAAACAAACAAACTAAACAAAAGCGATTTTACTTATTTCGAAAGAAGAAAACACTTCCAATTGGCATGGTTTGGCCCCAATGAATATGCTATTTTGATAGAAGCGATAACTTCAAAACTTAAACAACAAACAGAGAAAAAG
>GL501565.1:48068-64170 GCA_000149185.1 Mayetiola destructor
TTTATCATCGATAATATGACACCACACTATAAACATGGCATTGCAACAGTAACGCTCCAACTACTTCAAACTTATGCTTATCGGCTATGATGCATTGAGCTAAAAATTGGACTTCTTTTATAATTCCACTTTCGGCATCATTTCAATGAATGACTTTCAATCTTTGTTTGCTTTTATTATCAATTGATCATTGCGATGCCATCGTTTTGTACACATATTTGATATCTACGTGCAGAGAGTGCGGAACCATGTCAATTTTGAGATAAAAAAAAATTCATTGTTTGCTTCTTTCGAATTCATAAATCGAAAACGATTTTGACTCTGTTCCAACATATAATTTCCTTCGGGTCTGGGTTTCATGTCATCAGCCGCACGGATTAGTCACACTTTCAAAGATGAATATGGCAAATGGCATTCGAGTTGATAAGTTAGGAGAGAAAAAAATGACTGAACTGAATTTGGATCTGGTTCTGAATTGGGGGGGGGGGGGAGGTGTCAAAGAACAGTAAAACCATTCAAACATTGCGAACGTCTCAAATGCAATAATATTTATTATTAAAAATGAAAAAGTTCCGAGCGTCCACAAATAATATATTGCAAATTACAAACCGTAAAATACGTATATAAAGTGAACGGGAATTCATTAAGAACCGTAAAGGAATGCAATGGAATAACAAAAGGAAAAAAATATTCAAATAATTTCTTCTCTTTTTCTCTGTCTTAACTTTTCTTTTGATTTTCATTTTCATTTCAGAGGCGTTCACTTATTCCATTCGCTCGTTTTTATTTGTTTTCCTTCAATTCCGCTGAAGAAATGGTTCTTTTGCTTCGTTTTTATTTTTCTCATCTCAAATGATTGTTCATTATGTTTTTCAGTCATTTTCTATTCTTTCTCTCTATTTCATTTTCATTTTATGTTTGTTTTTTCGTTTTGTTATAAATCCACTGAGTGAGTGAGATAAACTGTTCACAGTTTGCAGATGAATGCACGCGACCACAAATGAAAAGAATTTTCAAAATTTCAATATATGCTTGTAATCATACAAATATTAAAGAGGAAAAATTCAACAATCGATTTTTTTTTGCTTTTCATTTCGATTGTGGTGCATTCAGTGAGTCTGTAAAATGATTCGGCGATTTTGGTTTCCTCCATACGTGCTCATTCGATTGAATGATCGACAAAAGTCTCATTTCGCTCAATGAGATTTCTCAACGGAATTTAAATGCATCGATATGTGCAATGAATGTGCAACAAACAATACACTTACACACCGAATTTGATTTTTTTCTTCTTTCTTTTCTTCTTCTTCTTCGTTGAAATCTGACGATCGGGTTCGGATGGAAAAGAAATGAATCAAAATGAACGAGAAACATTTAAGCGAAAACAAAAATGCCAAACGAGATTGAATATTGCTGCTGCAAATGTTGCATTCATTGTTAAATGGAATGATGAAAAGAAAGAAAGATTGAAGAGAAAAAAAAAGAAGAATTCCCTTATAAACAATGCATCCATGCACAACAAAGCAAACCACAATCCATGAAATGAAAAAAAAAGGTTAAAAAATATGGTGCAGTGGGTGCATTGGTACTCCCATTGCCACACAAAACAATCTTGTAACACCCCAAAGCCCCGATGAGAAACGAGATGAGAAAAAAACGGAATGACCGATTAAGGAAAACTGATGTGACATAAGCAACATTTGCTAACAATGTCCGACCCAATTCCCAGCGAATTCCGAATTTTTCTAATGCTTTCGTTCTATGCGCTTCTCATTCATTGTTGGACATTGAATGGCGACCATTTCCGGGCAATCGAACTCAAAGCCATCGTCCAAATGGTTGTGAAAACAATGAACAAATGCCTGATCAGAGGAATGTTTGATGCTTTTCCAAACGTGGAAGTTTTTTCCCATTCAATTTCACATCCAAACTGTCTCTCGGTGCAGAACATCAAAAAGAAAAGAGAAAACATTTTTCCACCTTTTTAGATCTATATAAAAGTAAATCGGGCCCCTTTCGATGTCCTGTTTTTTGGAAAATTGATCACAATATATTATAAAAAAAAAACGAAAAAAAACTCTTCTTTTTTGTTCATTTCTGGGGTTTGCTCGTTGTATCTGGAATAAAATATTCATAGTAGCTGTGCTGTATTCCGAACATCAAACATCACTTCACATTTCCCATCAACTGGTATCACAATCCGATCCGTTTTTACTATTACTTTGTTATACCAATGCTAATGTGCTTTTACACATTTGTCTATGGTACGCGAGTCTAGTGGCAGAACGTGGACGAATGATGGAACGTAAAACGTAGAACGACAAACGAAAACAAAGCCATATCGAAAGGATTGAAAAGAATGGAAACGACACCGACACCAAAATATTTCGGATTTGAATGAGTAAAATCAAGCGACTGAATACTGCATCGGTGACTACATGATATGATGGAGATAAACAACAATTTGGTGAACGAGAAAAGACAAAAAAAAAAACAGAAAAAAAGAAAAAAGAATCGTGGAAAGTCTAAAAGGATTATTGAGAGAAAAATGCTCGGGCTCTGAATATCAAAGCACATCAAACCATTTCCCAGATAAAATTACATTACACACAAAACGGTCCACTTAACACATTCACTAAATACTTTCGAAAATTGGGTTGGGGATATCAGGTCACAGCAATAATGGACAAAATAGTGTCACAACTGAATTTTGAAATGAATGAATAGTTGTCAAGTCAAATCGAAATCTGAGCACCGAACGTATGGACGAGGGCGATTTAAAAGAAAATAATAAAAAAAATAAAAATAAAAAATGGGTTTTGAAGCATCGTTTAGCTTATTTTTCAAAAGTTACCAATGCGCTTCTTTCTATGTTTTCTTGAATATGCTTTCCTGTCCATAGCAAACTTCCTCAAAATGATATTTAAATACATATAGCTTTTGATTCTTTCGCTGTTTCTTACTACATCGCGCATATATTCGCATGATGCATTGTTGTTATTCATTTATGTTTCGTTGGAAATCGTTCAATGTAAAAAATGGTAATTTTGTTACCGAACAAAATAAAAAATCTTATGATTTTTTAACTTGTTGTCTAGATGAAGGGTGTGCTCAATGCTCATTGTTGTACACACTGTATACACAACAAAACCAACAATATATTCTACGTAAATCTCCACCACATGCAAATGCATTTTGCCAAACATTTGAACTTTGGTAATCTGGTTCCGTTTTGGTTAAGTGTCGGTTGGTTAATGCTTACATCGTAACCCCCCCCTCCCCCTCTTCCCGCAAAAAAAAGAAGAGAGAAAAAATTCGATAGAGACACATTGTTGTTATGTGTCGGGCGTTGCATGCTGGATGTGTATAAAAATAAACATTTAGATAAACTATCAGCAATCGATAAATGTCAACATGAGGTGGCCGTTTGTTGGGCAAATGTTTCGGTTTCAAGCAAATTTTTTTTCGATCCATCATTCGAACGATGCACAAAAGATTTGAAGCCATTTTGAGTCTGAATTAATACGAAATGCATGAGAATTACATATATGGTTGCTGTGTGTCGATCTGGAATTTTTTTTATTTTTCGTCAAGTCTTTGTCCGTGAAAAAAAATGAGAAAAAGAAAAAAAGTCCAAAAAAAAAAGCACGGAACACAATGAATTGAGTGAATCCAAGTAAAGTGTGTGATCATGTGGTGCACAGCTTATCATTTAAATGCATCCCTACAATGCCACATTGAATATCTATCTGTTTCATTCCACTTCCCTCATTCGTTCCATCTCCGTTCAACGGACGAAACTGAGTTTTGCATGCCTGAATATATATTATTCGAGCAGAAGTTGACTAATGTGCATTTTGTGTGAAACGATTTCAGGACCTAAGGCCAAACTCATAACTCTTTTTCGGAACGAACTTTTCTCCATAGTTGTTTTATTTCACTTTCATTTCTCACTCTGTCCCAAACAATTTATTTTGAATTTTATTCTCTCTCTCTCATTTTATTTCATTCTCTCCGAAACGAAAAATTCCGTTAAAGTTTTAAAACCGTCATCTGCAACCACACTGCTTAAATTACATCCATTTGAATCATTTTTCATTTTTACTTCATTTTCAGCCAACTGCCAACACACCACAGCCTATAGAGATAAATTGAGAGAATAGCATTTTATGCGATGCTTCACATTTCGAATTGGACAATGTTAAACGCTCATGATGCGGAAATCACTGAAATCGATACATTCGATTATGTTCACCGTCACTTATCAAATTCTCTTCCTCTTTCTCATTCTCTCTCTTTCTCTTTGTGTGTGTGTGTGTGTGAGTGTGAATGTGTTTCTCTTCTCTGCATATTTGCCTATTATTTTTTACTTTTGCTTCACTTTTACCAACAACAACTGACAACCAAACCAAATCCATGGAACCTCAAAAGCTCAAAAACTTATTTTTCACGGAATGCAGTCAAATCAATCAGTTTCAGTAAAAATTTGAATTTAATTCCACAAACTCTGTTTCTCTTTACCCGTTCCGAATAAATTCGATTCATATGAATTATTTAAACATTTTTACAAACTCACACCCATCACATACACAATGGTGATCATTGCAATGATGTCCAAAAATAAGAGAAAAATTTTTTTTTCCTTTTGGTTGAAACTTGAAATTCTTTTTCGGATTATTTATCCATCAAAAGTCTGCAAAATGTTTTCGAATGTTATGTTCATAGCTCTGGTGTATTTATGTATTCAGTATCCACTATCCAGAGTGTAGGGCAAATGTAAATAAATACCAACTTTGTAAATTGTTCAATTCCCATTTTTATGGGATTTTGGTTTTTGGATAATAATGCGGTCATATCCAATAACAAATGCATATATTTAATATTTATTTGAATGTCTGTCATATGATTATATCGAAACGTTAACATTTTGGATTTTCCAAAACTGGTCGCCGCAACCGTATATAATATCCGATCACAATATCACGTGCCATCACATCGGTAATGGAAACGATATATCCGTTTAGCATCTATACAAACCAAACTGCCAGCGTTCTCTTCCTGGACCATTTCACATTATTCACGATTATCTCTTACCTGAAATGATGAGAAATAGGAAAAGGAAATAACATCGAATTAGAATGAATTTGATACTTGCGACGAAAGTAATTCCGTCAACCGAAATAAAATGGAAATAATTCGAATAAATATTTGAAATTGTGTGGTTTTTATTGTAATGTGTATATGAAAATAATTTAGTTCGCATTCAACGATTGTGATTATGCAATAATAAATCCCCTTTAACAAAGGCAATGAAAAAAACAAACAAACCAAAGAGAAGAATAAGAACAATAAAGACAAATCATCATCAATGAAATGAAAAAAGGAGAATTTGATGCCCATGACCATTGGCCATTCGTATGAAAATTCATCGGCCGTACGAAATCGGTTTCAATAAATCACTCGACACATTAACATAAAAGAGAATAAAATATAGCATTTTGTTCATCGCCTTCTGGACAATGCCAGGCCTTTTACACTTTCTCATTTAATTTTTCAAATGAAAAATAATAATCAGCTATTATTATTTATTTATTTATTTATTATTTTTTTTTTTTGTTATTCATGTCACGAACCATTTCGTTCCATTGAAAATATTTGTTAGATTTTCTTTTGTTTCCGAACGAAATTAGCTTTTTTTTCGCCAAACGGCTTAAACTCAATCTTTGTGCTACTGTGGATGGAATTGATGATTCACTTTTATTCATTTTTCCGTTTCTTCGGTTGCTCTTCCGATCGGATGTTTTATTCATATAATTCATTTATAAAAATGAAACGATTCTAATCTGAAATAGAATTCAATTCACGACTCCATTGTTTTCTTTTTTTTTTTCATTCATTTTCCTTCTATTTATTTATATATATATTTGTAAATGCCATTTTTTACTAAATACCATTTAGTAAATGGTGACGATGTTTTAATTTCATAGGGTCCTGGCTAGATTGGATCCGATAGACTTACTCATGAGAAAGAGGAAGAAAATGAAAAAAAACGAGCCCGATTGAAATGGTGTCACCTTTGCTTTTCAATATATTTACAATTTTATTGAATGGTAAAATAAATTGAACTCATGACAGAAATCAGCGCCCCGTTCCTTAGCACACGTATCGCGTGTCTCATTTTCCTTTCAATCAAAAGGAAAAACTGGAACAATGAAAGAAAATAAATAAAAAGAAAAAACAAACAGAACCATATTTACTTGGTACAATACACAGTCAATATATGCTTCCAAATAATAGTGATTGTAAGTCACATGACACATGCCGAAATGCGAATAAAGAAAAAAAATTAATCCTAGTTTCGGGCCATCTTTAATGTACAATAAGATCAGGGACGTCCAACAAATCCATACAAATAGCAATAGTAATATTAATTTATATTCATGCTCAAGTCAATCAGCACCCAGCACACTATTTCCTGCGATTTTGTTATTTCTTCTTTTGAATTGAGTTATTCACGATCTTCGCACTCGCGTTTGCTGCCATGGCATTGTGTCATTTAAAATGCGTAACCAGTTCAATTCCAAATGGGACGGTACCATAGATTACATACGAAACAGGGCAAATACACGTATTTTGTTATTTTATATGTTCGGATATTCGGTCACCACCTTTGAACGTACATGTATCATGCCGACCAATTGACGATCTCTTTTCTTTTTTCTTCTTCTTTACATTTCATGGATAGCGAATTTTGTAGAGCATGAAATCAACACCGGATCTGGCATCGGAACCAGGACCAATCGCATTGATTCAAAATAGTCCGAATTAATTCGGACATGAATTGAATCTAAAATGGATTCAATCGTTTCAAATGGAAAATTTATCGAATGAGTTAATTTAATGAAATAATGGAAATATAACGAAATGTATTACAAATTGACATGCACATACTGGATTCTGGTTTCTGGATATTGTAGTACAATAATTGTACACAGTAGTAAAATATCTTAAATGGTTGAAATATAAGCAAATTGTTGTTAGTTTGTTAGTTGCAGCTGCCATATGATTTAAATTGCATACATAAAGATCTCTCAATAATAAATACGGAGTTTATAGCATGCATAGAGAGACTGGAATAAATGGAAATGGCTTCCAAACCACCGATATTAATTAAATTAATTCCTAATCGTTTTGATCAATTAGACGGGCAACCATTTCGGTTGAACTGCCATCACCATTTGCTGAATTCAATTTCAATCAAGAATATTGACCATTACAATGCGACATCGACGACATCGTCATTATTTCTCGCTCTCTCTCTCTCTCTCTCTGGAATATTGGGTCATTTCCATCGTTTGTGTCTGTGCGTCTCTACGATATGAATTAATCTATAAGGGTTAGGACTGCTGATGTTCCTACATATTGGTCACATTTTATGAACGTGTAGCATTCGGTTGCCGTCTTCATTTCATAAATAAATGATAATATGTTTTGCGAAATAGAATAAAATTCGAAATTCAAATAGCAGTTGCAATGTGCAGAAATTAAGAAGAAGTAAATAGAGAGCATCGTGTAGTCGGTAGCCCCTTTTTGCTTCAAATTATTTTCCAAAAGACAATTGATGTATTAAACACTGTAGCACAATCGTGTTTTGCACCAAGTCGACTAACCACATTTTACCATTAAATAAATGGATCGAAAGGAATTTCAAAGACCCAAGATGAGACCGAAACACAAACGAAACTAAAGAAAAAAACGATTCCGTGCCACACACACACACACACACACACAAACACATTTTTGTATAAATGCCGATTAATGCCAACATTGGACCGGTATTTGAGGCAATGTTTTTCAACTGAATAGAATGATATTTGACATTGTTCGTTGTTCGTCAACCGAAATTCGGTGTGATATGTACGAAAAAAGGGCATCAGAGGCAAAATCAACATCTTATTTTCATCACCGGTAAATAGCACCATTGACTACTATTCTTGTATTATCCATGAGATGAGTTATTTTTTTTACCGTCTTACTCTTTTTACGCCGGTAAATTTTATTTTTTTATTTTTTCTGTTGTCAGCATTGTTGATGTTGTTGTTGCATTGAAGTAGGTTTTTTTTTCCTTCTCGTGCTTCTCATTTTTCTCCCTTGTTGCTAAAGCATTATACAGAAGACAAGGTGAAGGCTCATAAGTTTTGTGCTTTATCACAATATGCAATAGAGTAAGGTATATCGAAGTAAAAAGAAGGGTGGGATTTCTTGGCTTCGTCGAATTTTTAGTTCGTTCCATCATCCTAACCTTTTAGTCCTTTAAAAAAAAATATCGTCTGATTTATTTCTTTTGTTGCGCATAATTTTTCGCTCCGGTTTTTTGCTTCGGTAATGCCAGTCATATTGGGCATTTGTTGTTTTATTATATTTTGGGTGATTTGCTTTTATTTTTCCACATTTTGCTCTTGATTTTCATAAAACAAATCTTGTTATTCTCACAATTTTTTTACATGTTTTTTCTCTCTCTCTCTCTCTCTCTCTCACACTCTTCTGGACTTTATTCGTTGAATAAATTCTTTTGTTTAAATTATCAATTTTTGATTCGTGAGAAAAGTTTTTCGATTAAAGGAAATAAAGAGACGAGAAAAAATCTTGTGAAAAGTAAAGATCCATTAACATAACAAAAAAAAACAACAATCAAAAATTGTTGCAGTTGTATTTCAAGTATATTTAGATTTGATTGTGTCTAGAAATTACGTTCGCACATTTGGATTATTATTCAAATTAATTTAAAATTGCGTTAAACGACTGAAGATTTTATGTGAATGAAATACCCGAGGGAACTGTTTTTTTTTTTATTAAATATTTAGAAAGATTTTGATTTGGATTTGAATTAGCAATGAATAAATGACCATCGAAAATTGTTGGGAGCATTGGTCCTTTTCGAATAATCATTTTGTGACTTAATATTCACATCACATTCGTTCGAGAATGTTCTTGAAATTCAAACGATAATGATAATAATAATTATTATTATGGAAAAGATTTCCGATCGGTTCATTTTTCGGTTTCCGCCACCTTCGAACATTCTTACATTTGCTGCATATTATATGACAAATAATAACGGATGAAAACGTGTTAAATGATTGCCATATTAACTAGTTTCCCCTTTTCATTTCCGTAACGCGTTCGATCCGATTTCATTTGATTCCGTTCGAATTCATTTTGAATCTTCATCGATGGAGAAATGTGTATTCCAATTCTCACGTATGCATTTCGATGGCAATTTCACCTTCAATGATGGCTCTGCTTTTACGGCACATATATACATATTTCCAATTCGAATAAATACCGAAAATGTTCCATGTCTTTGGAGAAACTTGAGCAGAATAATAATGTAAATGATGGCCAAATTGGAACTAAATAAGAAAAAAAAAACGCAAAACTCGAAAAAGATATTGGTTGGTTAAAGTTGAACAACACTGAAGATAGATCGTTTTTGTTTTTGTTTTTGGTTCGGTTCGATATTTTTTGATTATAACTAATAATAATCATGGATGCATCCATTTCAAATCGTTGGCTCCAAAATGATTTTGCTCAAACTTTGATGATGTTTGTGATTTCATATAATTGCTTCGTCTGTCCAATATTCTCAAACTCCCAGTTCCGAGCTATTCTTTATGAACGACTCCGATTGAAATGGATGGCCAAAATTCCCGGTTGATTACCAAGCGCATGTAAAGACATCCGGGATCGCAGGGATAATAGAATGATGACCAAGGTGTTTTTCTCTTCCTTCTTTCCTGCACTTTTTCCTTTTCGAAATGGTCAAAGATGTGTGTGTGTGTGTGTGAGGTCTTTGTTGAAGCCAAAATTAAGTGGTAAAATCGAAAAAAAGGCATGCAATTTACCAGTGAAAAATCATGATTTTTTGATGGAACATTCATCGACTTTTGCCTAGAGACATGCCAAATATCAACAATCAGAATCTTTTCGATAAATACAACGAAAATCGATTACACAGCACAGTCAATGTTTTTTCTCTGCTTTTCTTGATATCGGAGTTTTGCATGTACTGAAAAGAAAAATCTAACAGACATACAATCATCGCTTTCATTTCGCTTTCATTCGCAAAAATGGCTAAGGATGATTTTGTATGGTGTGGATGACGACGGTGAATACGCTTAATTTAGCGTTTAAATCTATATTTCTGGGGCTGTTCCTGGATATACATTTTGATACATCCGTCGTTTGAATATATCATATTTTTTTTCGAATTCCATCGATGTATTCGATTTGGTGAAGGTAGTGGTGGTGGTGGTGGTGGTTTGTGAGCTGTACTAGGCCTGGCTGGCTCACGCATTTAATAATGTATGGGGCTATATTCGATTTGTAAACGATAGCACGTCCGATCAATTCAACCAAATGCGCTTTGATGCCATTGCCATTGAGAAGGATTTGAGGCTATGATGGAAGTTTTGTTTACGTGTATTTTATCGTTTTCATGTTCATCCACAATATGATTGTATTTTTCTTTCTCAATTTTCTCAAAAAAAAAAAAAAAATTATAATAAATTTTTTCTCAAACACGGAAAAATATCCAAAGCTGAAATGAACATCGTCGTCGTCTTTGTCGTTTCAGTGATAATTCAATAAAACGAAGAGAAAACAAGAATATTAGGAAAACAGAATAAAATTTTGTGAAGACGAAACAACGAACGGATGATAGTGAACAGATGAATGGTTCGGATTTCGGATGGATAAACTAACCATCTCAAATCAGATGAAAATTTATAGACAATTTTTCCTGGAGAAGGTGCAAATAAAAGTGAATGTCTGTTCAATTGAATAGAATATTCATCAGTTTTGGCGTTTCAACGGTTAGGAATGAACGAATCAAAGATCCAAAAAATAATGTGTACGATAGTCGGTGTGTTTGTTGTCCATTCACCTCAGATGTATGAAGCAATCAAGATAACATATCGATAGCAAAAATTCAAAAAGGAAATAACATCAATGGCAACAACTACAACAACAACAACAACGTACAACACATTTTTATAAAATTGAGATTCAGAAAACGATAGATGATATTATACATATAAATGCCTACATCGTACATACTTTTACAAAGCAGCACGTATCCAATAACAAACATTCTAACGTGAATCGTATTCGTATAGTATTTTGTGCACCAAAAACGAAAATAAATGGCCATTGATGCTTTACCAAAAGTATTTTTTCGTATGTTTTTTCTTTTATTTTTTTTTTTCTTTTTATGCACTTTGCTTTGCTTAAGTCGTTGCCGCATTGCCTCCTCGATCTCATTCAATCACAATTCAACATACACGGATTACACATTACACAATTTTTCCGTCTTCGAATATTCGATTATATTCGACTTACGAACGATACACGGAGGTGTAGGTGAATATTTCGTCGGGTGTATGGTCTATATGTTTAAAGGATGTGAGCTGCAACTGTGTTTACACACATTACACATTATCCATACATATTTCATATGTACTTATGCATGTCTATCATGTTTAATAGAAAATGAAAAAAAAAAAAAAACGAAAAGAAACAAAATTTTAAACCATCGAACTGCACATAGACGACGCAAACTGTTGGATTCTGGATATGGATTTCATTTCCATTCCCATAGCCCATCCACTTTGCGAATTATCTGTCGACTAGCGATTATGCCAGCATGTTATACCTTACACATCTCAATACACAGAATGCTCAATGACAACAACAACAACAACAATGAAAAAAAACACACGTCAAACCATAAAAATGTTATCGAATAAATTTTCCATATATTGTACCGATTGGAATATAGTGGATGGGGCTGCATTGCACAAAGATTCATATGAAAATGATAGAAAATCCCAAATTCATACATTTCAGGCGAAATAAAGTGGGGAAACAATGACAGAATAGAGTCAAAATGGAAAAAGAAAAAAAATATTGCCATCGTTACTGTAAACTGTAATGCAATCGTCAAACACTTTTATCCATCCAGTTTACAGACGAAAAGAAGCCGGTGAAGATTGGGTTTTTTTTTTTGATTCTGTTGAATTGAATAAAGAGATTGAATCTTTGAATGCCAAACGAAAATTGATATGTTAAAGATAGTCTATGCTCCATGTGCAGAATGGTCTGGATTCCATCACAATACACATTTAGGGCACATTTATTTTTGTTCTTCAAACTGTTTTTTGTTTCTATTCATTTAAAAAAAAAACGTTTTCATTACCAGTGACATGGACTCATGTGCACTTACAAGCCAAAATAGCCACCGATATGATAAAGGTGGATGACTTATCCGAAAGAAGGAAAAAAAAAATTTGTCGAAAAATAATGCATATTGCCATCATTTTGAATGACGATGGGATCGATCCAGTCAAGCACGTCAGGATTTGATATTATCATGCTTTTCAATGGAATGTGAAGAATAGCATACCAAAAATTTAGCACATTCGCAATTGCACAAAACGATGAAATAGAATAGCGTTCAGATGTAAACAGTAAACAGTACCGAACGATCAACGATGTTTAACATATAAATTCGACAGCGATTGATTTAATGTCGAAAATTTTCCATGTTTCCATAGATTCAGCGTCAAGAGTATCGGATATCTTCAGTTTTGAGATGGAAAAAAAACTTTGCTAAACTGAAGGTGGAAATTCTTGAGTTTTCTCATTTAACTTAAGCAAAACGAAGAATAAACAGTAAACAGTAAACAGTAACGGCTTACATTCACAATGAAGTGGACAATGATAGTCCAATTCGTTACCTTAACTTCACAACTGTTTGCGGCGAATCGAAGGAAAGTGTATCATTTTTCTCGACTCTTTTCATTTCTTTATCCATCGATATGGATCAATACGAATCATCAGTTTGTCTTCATTGTTCTCATGTAATGCAGTTGGCTGGTTCAATACATAATATTGAAAATGATATTTGTAGTATTTAGTGACACAGCCAATCTGAATTCTCAAATCGGAGGGAGCCGATTTCTATCTCTGTTGGTGTATGCTATTTGTATTTTTATTGTCTTGTTCAGTACTAATGATGATTCAGCCACCTTAGCAATTTCGGTATCGAAATCCACAAATGCAAACTGGACAAAACATGACTGGGGCCGATAAAGACAACCGAAACTGCAACAATTCGTACAATAAATATGTTAACAATAGTAGAACATCAATATATTGTTCCACTTATGGCCACCAGAAATAGACCCATAATAATAATAATAATAATAATAATAATAATAATAATAATGTTATGAAGACAAACAAAACAAAAGACAAAGAAATAATTGAGCATTGAGTGCCGTTGCGCCAAGCAATAAGACACATTAAGTTCACACACAAATATACGGAAAGAATAAATTTTGTCGTTCGGTAGAGAGATCAATTCTGGGGAATGTGTTGCGTTTCAGCATTTATCAAGTCAATTGTTGTAAAAACGAGATCCGAACAAAAACAAAACTGCCGATTGGTATGGTAAAAACCAATGAAATGTGCAACGTGATAGTTTTAATGTGTTCCAACAACACCATTCATAGACTTTTACCACATGTGAGACGCATTTTAATGGAATCGATCTAACGGAATAGGTCAAATAAATTTACTTTAAGTAAAAGAGAAACCAATTTTCATCTTTTTGCATTAACAATCAAATGTAAATTATTCCATCCCCCACAAACGGAACCAACTACATTTCAAATTATCCTAGAATCAAAGAGTCATAGATTATCATGAAATGGATTTTCCATCCCCAATTTTAAATGGAATTTGTGCGATGCAAAGAAAACGAACCCCAAATGCTTTGTCAAATGTCGGATAGCGTATTTGAATACGACAGACACATATTAGTCACATTTCATTTGATTCGATGGCACCATGTATATAAAAAAGCACACAATTTTGCTATGAATCGAAATGAAGAAAGCTATTTGTAAACGGCAGATAGATTTAGTTTTATATCTGTTTGGGGATGAATTGCTGTTTTATAGCATATTGCAATAATATTCGGCCCAGAATGGATGTACTTTGTAGCGTATTGTACCGATTCGACATTTTAGTCCACTTTCATTATGATTCATTCGATACGATTAAGTATGATTTTTTTCCTTCTTCTGAATCATCGAAATAAAAGTGAAATTCTTCAAATAACCTCAAGTTTTCAACAACAAAAAAATCCATTCCCATTTCATGGTTAACAGAATACCAAGTGAAGCGTCGTCGTGGCCGTCGTCAGGAAAGGGAAGTAGTTCTAGCCGCTGGAGTATCTCTGGGTAAGATCATATGTAAAATGTCAACCAATACAACTGAGTATAAAAACCTGGCTTCGATTTGGACACACAAGTGTTGCCATGATGAACATTATATTTTAGTTCTGTTTTGCTTTTCACCACAATTTCTTCATGCCATTGGAATGTTTATATATGCATTGAACGGATGATTAGATGCATAAGAGTCAACACTTGCTCCATTTTTTTTTTCGGGTGAATTGAATTGATGCAGGTGAATGGTGAATGAATGTAATGTCAACTGAATGACTAAAATTAGAGATTTTCCAAATGAAAGAAGAGAACCGTTGTATATATGGTTTTTGGTGTTCCAAAAGCATGGAATATCCTAACACTGATCAAATTACCCATTGCATTTGTCTCTCCATTTCCATCATTTTACATTGTACAAATCTGTTTTCTTGTTCGAAAACAAATATCAAGCGAACATGGATTAAATGCAATACTCACATTTCTACATTTTACCTGTGGCTAGTATTGATTTGATCGGCATCTAATCATAGATGCACGTGTTAACCGTATGTGTAACATCATGTACTCTCAAAGGTTTTCAATTTACCTGCAATTTTCAACCAGTATGTAAATTGTGAACTGGTGTCAAGTCAAAAGTTGTTGATTAGTTTGATACCACTCGTGTATCCGACACACAATTTTATAATCAAATATCGCATACGGCACTATTTTTTTTTCTGTTGCGCCATCGAATATGTTAATAGGTCTAATTTGCTTGTTTATTTTGCATCAATGAAAATGAACCAATGTCACATTTTTTATTTGTCATTCATTCAACAATAATAAACAAAGTTGTTTTTTTCGGTTCATATTTTGCCAGCCGGATCAGAATCGGTTCAATTTACATGGTACACGGTGAATAAATCAAATTATCACACATTCAAGTCACATTCAAATCATAATTTATTTGAAGTAGAAAAAAGGGAGCAATTCAAAACCGGAGATACCAAAACTGAGACAAAACACCGAATTTCAAAAGTAAATAATAATCGTGCGATTCCAGTATGGGACCCTAATCAAATTCTATTGTTGACAAGAATACGATGGGTTACAAATTAATGGTGATGGTATGGCACGCGTTCACAGTACAGACAAACGATTTGGTATGATCTTATTATTATTCTCTTGTTATCTTAAGTCCCATTTCTGAATTTAAATAAAAAAAAAAAAAAAAACGAAAAAAAGAAAAGGTAAAGAAAATAAAAGAAAGGACGGCATTCTTTCGAATTTACGCACCCTGAATTCAACGGTGATGCGCTTTCCATCAAATGAGTGTGGCTCTTTTCATTGCATTGTGATTCGATTGAATTGTTGAATGGAAAAATGTTTGTGAAACCGCAAAGGTAACAAAATAGTAAAAGGTTAAGTACTCTTTGGTTAAATTATATTAAACTATGACAGGATTTCATGGTCCTTTCGGGACCACTATTACACATAACACACGTCCCATTGAAATTAAAACCAAAAAAAAAAAAAAAAAAAAATTAAAATCCGAAGGAGAAATTCTTTGAATAAATGGAAAAGAGGTGGTTCAATATTCAGTGGAATATGTATTGTATGCAGAATGTTGAATCTATTGGGCTGGCCCGAACCGCAATAAAATTCACAAGAAATCGTTGTTCATTGGTGCATTTGATTTCATTGTGATCGTCATTTGGGACGACGAATGAATCCATTTCACTAATTATTAATGTTCTCAATGGGATTATTTACAATTTGAATATTTTATCCAAATTCATACAGAATACAGAACATATGTGATATGTACA
>GL501565.1:86433-116456 GCA_000149185.1 Mayetiola destructor
ANANAGAGAGAGAGAGAGAGAATGAAAGCTGCCATTGCGATTTTGTGAGTGTGTGTTTGGAATGGTTCGCACGTTTTTTTTTTCTTCTTCTTTTTAATGAAAACGTTCGAATCGACAGCATTCAAGTAACGAAACGATAATATACCGCACAAATAAGTTTGTTATTTTCTATTCAATGGAAAAATTCTCTTCTTTTCAATTCGTTTTTGTGCCGTTGCTGCCTCTTCTTCTTTTTTATTTTGTCTCTATCTTTTTTTCGCTCTTTCTGTGCAGCACTACACTTCGTCTCTATTCAATTGATATCTGCATTGCACCCGTTCATCATTCACCATGCACTCACCACCTTAAATATATTTATACATCGATATGGCTGGCAAATCAACAATATACCCAGGATACTATGCCATCAATGCTACCAGATTCAATTCCGGCTGTATTCAATGACGTCGAATGAAGGAAGCTAATAAAAATCTAAAATCAAATTTGATGCGTTTGAAATCAGGTAATCGTTATTTTGCGATTGTTGTTCGTGCCATTCGAGTGCGGTGTCAAACGATTCGTATGAAATTGAAATGAATGATGGATATGCTATCAAATAATTCTATCATCATTTGAATAGTGATGCAAAGTGTATGGTAAAAATTCAACAGACTACTATCAAAACGTGTTCCACATCGCACACATTTCGCAACATCAAAACGAAAAATTACGATTATCATTTTCGTTTTGGGTTCTGTTTTTTCTCCCCATTCACACTTCTTATTGTCAGTCGAATAATTCGATTCGATTCGATTCGTTATTGAAATGCCGGAATTTCAAAATCGAATAACAGATGGAAATTCGTTAATTTGCATAATGTATTTGCGGTTGACAAATTGACCGAGAACAATGGAATTTCCGTTCAATGATATTTTCGCATTTCATTCAAAGAGTTCTACGCTTGCTATTGACACGCTGAACTCACAATCGACAAAAAAAAAGAACAAAGCATTATAATTGAATTTTGCTTGCAAGAAACTGAGATCCATACTGAGCATAAGGCACACAAAGATCAACGATTTAATTTGAATATTATTATCATTGTTATTATTAAATAAATTGTAAGATCGACGCTATCCCTTCCGAAGCGTTCGTATAATGATGGTGGCATATAACAAGCGTCGCAAAATCGAATTTATCGAAATTTTAAATCAATCGCGTTTCATTTGAATGCATAAATAATTCAGTGGCACCGAATTCCATTCACAAAATCGAGTGGCATAAGCATTCAAAAGAAATTGGTTATCGATACGAAATCGGGATAGAAATTTTCCCATTATCATCAAAACATGCAAAATTCTTCGTACCGCTGGGAACATTTATCACTTTCACACATTGAATTTCAGCGTTCATTGCTTTTCGAGCAATAAACTTCATCGAAATTAAGATAAAGAAAGAAAAAAGATGAGAATTTTAAAGTCCTTGGGATTTGATAGATTTCAATGGGGGGGAGAAAAAAGCAGCCTGATGATGTTTTTGAATCAAAATTCGATTATTGAAACATTCGAATCACTGGCTCCATTTGAATTGGCCGTAATCATCCGGAGCCAACTGACTCTCACTTCTTTTTCTCATCATTTTTTTTTTTCGTTAGCATTTCGTGGCAACATTAAACGATCCAATGATTTTTCTCATTTTTTTTTTCTTTTACGCTTTGGCAATTTTTATGGCAAGAAAATTGAATTTCGACAAAGAAAATCCGGATAACCTACTCATTTATGTTGTAACGCTTTAATTTAAAGTCGTTTTTCTTTTAATTTGCCATTGTTGTAGTACAGTAAAGGCAATAGATACCACCGCTGGACGTCAGTTAGTAAATAGATTGAGTCCAGTGACCAGGATACATTAGTCGAATGGCCTGGAAATATGCACACATTCATTTTTGTTTTTTGCTGCTGTTGTTCGTTTTGAGTGGATTTTGAAAGTTCGTTTGTGAAAGTTTGCCTTAGTTTCGATATCATAATGGGTAGTGGTGGTGGTGGGGGTTAAGAGTGAAAAATTGGATCGATGGGATGGCCGAACCAACATGAATAAAGCATAGAACAGTAAAAAACGAAATGAAAGTATCTTTGAATTGAAAATTGCATCTTGTCGTTTACTTTAAAGGAAACATACAAACATGAGCTAACAGTTAAAGTATACACATCTTAGCTCTCATTGCAGCAGTGCAATTTTGCGTTAAAAATACCCATCAATGCAACGGGATCAACGCAGTGAAACACAAGAGCAAAAAAAAAACAAAAATAAAAAGAATATGGAAAAACTCTGAAGAACATTGAGAAAACGTATGAAGTGTTCGCTTCAATGAAAGACAGCAACAACAACAAAAATGGAGAAAAATCGTGCACAAAGAAACAGAAAGTATAAAAGAAGAACAGTAAATAAAGAAGATACAACGAATCATGACTCTCAACAAGAGTGCAGTAAAACTGAATGGTGGAACAAGTCTTAAGAAGAAGACACACAAAAAAAAAATCAAACACAAGAAAAAGATGGAAACTGTAAAGGCACCAACCGAATTGTGATATTCGGAATTGATCAACAGAAATACCGTTGTACTTACTATGTTGTATGTATAGATGTGAACATTAGTTTGGCTACCGGTTACCCGGTACCCGTCGCCCCCTTTTTTCTTATCTTAAGCGCCAAACAGTAACGGCAAACATTTGTGCCGAGATGTTAACAGACAAAATACATTCCATTCGTATTTTGCTCTTGTCTCTCGCTTCAATTTTCATTCTTTGATTTTTCATTTGAATGGAAAGTAATCTCGTAACATCAACACAAACAATGGTTTTATAAGACATTCAATGGGTATTATGAGAGAATATGAGGGGCCATCGTCATCGTTTGTTTTGTATTTCATTTTTATTTGCAACAACAACGACGGCAATAACACAACAAAATGCATTGAACATTTCAACATTTGGTGAACATTGTGAACATTGACTGACTGTTTCACAAAGTTCAAAGTAAATGAGAATGAACAAACCCCAAACCGACAAACAAATGAACGTTTGTTGAAAATTTTAGTTTGTGTACCATCGTTTGTAAATGGGATGATTCCATCCAATCTGATGTTAAGAGCCATTACATTTGCAATTTGCAGTTTACAGTTTAGGGGTTTCAATTTCTAAATAAGATAGACAGTTAAATTGTGTTTGGATGCATGCAAAAATTCAAAAATAAATAAAGCTTTGAGTAGCTAAACCATTTTTTGGTTTAAGGAAGTTGACAATAAATTGAGAGCTCAAAGCTCTGTTTTTTCCAATTTTCAAATTGAACAAGTGGAATTTTGTTGGTGAGAGATTTTTCTTTTTGTTTTGTTTTGCAGCCCATTATGATGGATGATGGCGCTGATATCGAATATAATTTCGAATTGAATGCCCCCCCCCCCGTCCCTCCATCTATAAAAAGTGGCAAACAAAAATCGTCTAGACACACAAACCATCGTTTGGATACGGAGATCTGTGTGGAAAATCATTTGAAAGTGGTGAATGTCGTTTGCTAAAAGAAATGAAATTTCTAAGAATTACCAAATATAATATGTTGGATCCATATCAACCTCAATTGCTGGCCACATAAGCAACAAATGCTTAATGCTTAATTTGATCTGCGTAATGTGAATAAAATATTCGTTTTCGCTTTTCGGCTGTGGATTGTATAATATGATGGTGAATTGGTAGAGTTTTGAGTGCTGATCTCTGAACCATTCAAGCCAACCCCCGAATATGCATAATGTTTGGTAAGTGTTTTCATTTTGTTTTACATTTTGAATGAACGTACAAAGTAAACACACAGACTCACAAAATGATACTTACATTTACCAAACACAGAAAATAAATAGAAAATACTTTAATTTAAGTTTGAACGAGAAAAGATATAAATTTATCGCCTGAATGATATCACGAATCCTTGAACGAAAATTGTATGTGGAACGGGAGGAATCTGAAATGGATGTGTCGGCTGCAAACCAAAAACAATGACATGGCCGAGAACGTGGTGAGAACAATGAGAGAACAAGCATTGGCAAATAATAATAATCGTGATATATAACAGAATAAAAGCATTTATAGTAATAATTGAAAGTGGTTGGATTACCGGCCATTAATCTGTATTTTTCACACAATTCCATTTTATCGTTTCGACGGCGTTCAATGACAAACATGTTTCAAACATGCGCAACTAATTCACGAAAAATAATGGAATTTAGCCGTCGGACTAATGTAAAATAACACAAAACATACACACACAACAATGGTAAATGCAACAAAGCGTAAAAACAAAAATCTGTCGCTGATAAAAATGAACTGAACTGAACCAAATCGAATAGAATCGAACCGACACCAACAACGGAAAGCCCAAAAACTGGACTGAAACGGTACTGCACGAGTCAGAAAACTATTTCTCTCGGAAAAAAAATGTTCCGCTCAAAGTAAAACAATGCCATACCATATTTTTGCGACGGTGTTTGTTACTTTTGATGGTTTCCAAGAAGAAATCGGAACCGAAAAGAACAAGCGGAAAAAAATGTACGAAACCAAATGATGAGAAAATATTTCCGCGACACAAATATTGTTTGAACGGTAACAATCAAGAAATGTTTACTCAGACATCGTTACATGAAAGATGTTCCCAGTACTTTTACACCTTTGTTTAGCATTCATCTTTCGATTCGGCTGCCGTGGGTTATTTGTCGCCTATTTAATTTTTGCGATCCATTTTTTCTCTTCGTTTCTCTTTTTGTTTCGTTTTTATGTTGTTGTTTTTTGTCTCAACTTATTTTATTTGCTTTTTATTTTCCAGGAGCAGTTGATTTTGCTTATAAATGCCATGCACAAATACTTGCATTGGACAGAAAAGCAAGAAGTGGCAAATATAGCTTTGGCTACGATCAGGCAAAATATATGGATTGAAGTGGGGATTGGGGGGGGAAGGAGTTGGAAGGGGCTTTCAAATCCATCTTCAGTTGAATCAATGGCATATAAGATCCGTTCGTAATCGACTTGACATATGGGTATATGTTTTTGGAGCCATTGCCATTGCTTTCCATTGCATTTATTTGCAAAATTTGAAATGATGAAAAGTATAGCGAAAGCAAAAGAACGAACATATCTTTGAAGTATCTTCTTGTTTTGTTTCATATATTTTCTTTCATTTTGTACGATACATTTGCCTTTTATTCAAAAGCGGGTTTCGCTCAATCGGTTTCATTTTTCAAATTCTTCTTCTTCTTCTTTTCATTCCAGTTGCAAGATATTTTGAAATGAGTATGTTGTGCATATTGTAATGTGTATAATGTTTAATGTATATCAGCCCAGCAGCCTCATTTTGTTTGGGGCACATTTGTTTATTTGTTTTTCACTATTTGTATATTTCATATGCATATCTTGGCACATAAATACAGATTATAATGGTTATATTTTGGCTTAAGCCAAGGACGAAACGTAACGTAACGTAACGTAACAAAACAGAAAACAAACTAAATTCATATATGAATATTATGTGAAATACATATAAAATATAAAAAGACGAATATAAAATGATGTCGAGCAGAAAATGTTATCAGAATCACTTTGGGGGATGGTGGATGAATCGTGGAAGGTGTTCGAATGTGTTCATTTTTTTCAGCTTTTTTTTTTTTTTCATTTTTACATATTTTTAACGTTTTCTTTTTTTTTTCATTTTGTCTGCAATTTCGAATCGCACACACATCGAATCAAACCATCATCCATGCACACGAACAAAAAAAAATAAATAATATTACCAAATCATACCGAGTACCCGAATACATAATAAAATAAATAACTGTAAAGATGACAATTGGAATGGGAGGGCGATGGGCGACAGAGCATGGAACAAAAATTATTGGGATAAACGGCAAACAAAGACGACAACGACGAAAAATCTAAAGAACCAAAATACTCAACATTGCAGGCAATCATGGAGAATTTAGCAATTCCAACCGTGTTTTGCTTTTCATCATATTTTTCACTTTCCAATCCATCGCTGTTACGTTTGGTTCTTTTGCTTTAGCTTCCCCTGGTGTTTTTCATTTTGTTTTCATTCGTTTTGTGCTTATCAACATATTTTATAATGCAAATTTAATGTTTAGGATTAAAGTGGTTGCGTTCAACTACAAATTTGCGAAAATCACGTATTCAATACAAAATATTATATTATTTTCTTTCAAACGGGTGCTGTGTGTTGCTCAATGCAAAACATTGTAATTCCCGAGGCGACGAAGCAAAGAAGAGAAGAAAAAAATGGATCCAAAGAAATCGTTTTAATGCTTATAATATTTCCATGAGCGAAATACTGTCCGCCGATATTGATAAATATCGCACTAATAGCTTCGATTCCCAGCGAACACATGGGATTCGGATTGCTTTAGCTTCCCCTGGTGTTTTTCATTTTGTTTTCATTCGTTTTGTGCTTATCAACATATTTTATAATGCAAATTTAATGTTTAGGATTAAAGTGGTTGCGTTCAACTACAAATTTGCGAAAATCACGTATTCAATACAAAATATTATATTATTTTCTTTCAAACGGGTGCTGTGTGTTGCTCAATGCAAAACATTGTAATTCCCGAGGCGACGAAGCAAAGAAGAGAAGAAAAAAATGGATCCAAAGAAATCGTTTTAATGCTTATAATATTTCCATGAGCGAAATACTGTCCGCCGATATTGATAAATATCGCACTAATAGCTTCGATTCCCAGCGAACACATGGGATTCGGATGTCAGTCAATAACAATGACACATAAAAAACAATCATGTAAACGAAAAAGTGAACAGACGAAGAAAAAAATCAACCAAATTCGCGAAAAAATAGCGGTATTTATGTCTGTGTGTGTGTGTGTGTGTGTCGCTTTGCCATTCAATTCTCACTGCTAAAATGTGCATTAATTTCACATTTAAAGTGAATGAATGAATTCAAATGGGATGGATGAAGTTGCAAATCGAATCTATTTTCGATTTCAACATTCCAAGTTCCGTTTCACAAGTTGCGACAATGTGTGAGTTCTTGTTGTTCCTTCTTCAAGCTATTATATCACTGTGGCACTGTCTCTTTTTTCTATTTTGTTTGTAATTGCAAACAGCAGTAGCAACGGCAACGAGCAACGCGACAAATAAATGTTTGTTTGCAATAAAGCGCCATGCATTTAACCTATTTGCTATTTACAGGTTCAAATAGTCAGAATTTTTTCGCAGTCCCAATGTCGCATAGTTGTTCACTTTTACTCAATTTTCTTCCAATTTGTGTGTGTTTGTGTGCATTGAAAGAATTCTGCAGCAGTTAAATGAAGAAAATCATTCAGATTTTGTTGAATTGTATCAACTTAAAAATGTCACAAAACATTGTATGAGTCTGAATGTTGAACAATGAACACTGAACAATTCCAAGCGATTGGAAGATGTTTTTTCTGTTTGGAATGGCAACCGAACGGAAATGATGAAATATCTTACGATAAACAATGATATGATACGGTCCTTTTTCCCGTTCACTAGATTCTTTATTCTTTATTTTTTCTTTTCTCTGATTCAAGAATTTTTTCGTTTTTTTCTTCGATGATTTTTTGTGCCATTTAAACAAGTTTAAAATTCAAAGCATTTTGACGATTGAGTTGCATATTGCGTGCCAATTTTATTTACTTGAACTCGATCCATCACCCATTGTACACATTGATGACACATTTGCCTTGCCTTTTTCGTTCATTTCACACACACACACACACACACTAAATTGACTGGGTTTTCCCACCAAATGAATGCACAAATGTTCAAACGTTACATCAATGGATGACATCATTCACTACTGACTACTGCAATGTGTCTGCTGTGTGACAGCTAAATAGTCAAATTGAAAAATTATAATCAGCAAATTGGAGTCACCTAAATGACAAATTAAACAACTCATTACTTATCGCTCCCATTCAGAAAAGGAAGTTGGTTAATAATTTTGGAATAATTGAAAATTATTTGCATTCCATATGTAAATCTTGATTATATCACACATATTCATCATTTTGGATTTCCTTCTTTGAACTTCAAAATAAAAAATATTTTCTCCGTTTGTTTATTTCTTTGAAAAAAATTTGAAGCACGTTTCACATTCATGAATACACAATATCTTAACGTGAAAAGCGATAAATTTCAAAGAAGTTTTATTATCCATGATATACGAGCGTAATGGCAACCAGCAACTAGCAACCGGCACAGGCACACACACATCTACCAACCAGCAATGTTACAATTTAATTTTCAATCAATCGCATATTCAGTCATCATCAATGTTAAATAAGTCATCTCATTTATCTGTTCGATGGATGTCAGGAATTTTATTATTATTATTATTATTATTTGTGTTTTGTACTGGATGCTGGTTTTGCAATTTGTATCCTGCTGCAATGTCAATGGCGAATGCAAAAAAAAAGAAAAATGAAAATTCAATGGAAAAACAGCGATCGAAAAGGGAATCGAGCTCTCATGCATGGTATATGAGACAATTTCGACTTCTTTTTAAATATTCATCGATACTTGATCATGTCAAGTGTGTTGTGTGCATGTTGTCGTTATGAGACGACATCAAGGGACCTGAGACCAAGACTAACGGAAAAAAAAGTTGATGGGGGCATTTTGTTGTACATATATGTTGTCGTTATGTCACCATTATGGGCAATAAAATACAACAGTTTAGTATGTCAATAAAATAACATGCACCTTTTTAACCAAAATGTTTCCGAATTAAAACACTGAAGAAAAGAAATTTATTCAAGTCTTTTTATCACCACAATTATTCCCCTTCCATTGTCTATTACGCCTATTGCATGTTTGACATGTGGGACCGAAACAATGTTTCAGACTCATCATCTCAAATGCTCAAAGAAGAATGAAATGATTACTTGTTGGCATTGCCGAAAAACCCCGAATTTTATATGCGATATGCGAATAGGGCAACTAAATGACTTTGTTTTATTTATTTTGTGTATGTTTGAATAATTTAAATGAAAACTTGAGTTTAAATGAAAAGATCATTGACACGCTTTCATTGTGCCCCATCCCCATCAAATATACATACGCATTGAAATGATTCGCCCGAACAAACAAATTTAAATTTCATTTCAATTCGAATTTTCTCTTAAATGTGGAATGTTGATCGATGATGGGCAATCAAACTTAAGCGAAAAGTGTCCATTTTCACATTAAAACATTTTCGGTACATTTGATCCGGTATGAATATAGTTTCTCGTCTCAATTTCATTACGCAGCTCAAATCCGAAAGACAAAAAACCTCCACTGAAATGAATGTATAAAACGGATGCTTAATCTAATGTCAAATGTCTAATGACACATAGTTAATCGCTTGAGTTACAACAGCACTTGACTCTCGATTCTCGAAAATTGACTTATTTCACACACACACAAAAACACACAGACACACACTCCCCACATCCATTGATTGCGCTTTTGTGTACTTTGTTATAAATTTATTTCAAAATGATTTTCGATCCTTCGACTGCAGATAAATGCTACTGCTATGACAGCTACTATGCTACTGTCGATTCGGGATGCAAAGAGAGATATTTTCACTTCATTCAGAAAGAATTCGATAAAACTCTCAATCATAACGATAAGTCCGTTTAAATGGCATTAATTACTGCATTGAGAATAATTTCGATAAAATCTAAAATTTTGTTTTTGTCCACCATCCAAGCTGGTCACCAGTCTGAACAAAGATCCAAATCCGAATGCTTTTGGAATTTTTTTTTATTATTATTACTAAATAGGGTCGAATCATTGAACGACCATCATGAAACGGAAAAACATGAATGGAACTGAAGGAATTTATTATGCCATTTGATGTGTGTGAGGTGAAAACAAAACTCATATATGCGTTCAAATGATTTCCATTCAATTTCGTTCTATCGTTTCGGTCTCAAATTGGAAATTTCGATAAATGCTTCAGAATGATAATGATATATAATATGCGTCTATTCCGTAGGCAATGTAATATTTGGTACATGCTACTTGTATCCACTTACAATTACCATATACACAGGCCTACAGAACTACAGAAAATCATTCGAATACACCAATGAGTCGTTTTACCGTTTGGATCAATTAAGAAGATTCGTAAAGTTCACATTTATTGGCCACACGTTTAACACCATTTCATAGACTCCATTTGATGGGAGTGTAAGTGTATGGACTTCTAAAATGGATTGAATGAGTTTTTGTTGCGGTCGCAAACACTAAAATGTTTCAAAAGACCGATGGGATTCATTTGAAATCCCCAACCGGTTACAAACGTTTGAACGAGAATTTCAAGCAAAAATCATTTTTCATCATATTGAAAACTTATTTGTTTATTTATTTTATTTTTTTTTCACCTTTTGATTGAATCCATCCCACCCGAATGATCAAATGGTCAATTTTTTTTTTTGCTCAAATGAGATCAATGTCAACACTATCATAACATGCATTCGAACCAAAGTATATTCAAACTACAATATACAAAATGTCTACACACATTTAATTCAGTGCTCAGTGTTTAGTGTTAAAGTAATTGTACAGCTGTACACATTGAGCAAATTAGATCCAATTTTCAAAATGTAGAGAGATGAAATGGGGAAAGAGAGTTGAAAATGAAGCAAATCCCAACAATATGCCAAATGTTTGAACATTTGAACATTTCATATGGCATAATATGGAAAAATGTCTTCAGGGATTGGAGCTGAGGCTAAATGTATAAATACAATAATATCAAACAATGAAAACAATCGACCGTCTGTGTGTGTGTGTTTATTTTGGTCATAAATCTGTTTTCCAATTTCCCTCTACCATTTTCAGTCTCATAACATTGTACACATTGTATTTCGTAAAACTTTTACTATTCAAACATGAGTGAAATGAGATGAGAATTGATAGAGTCAGACAAAATTCAACGAACCGTTTGTTCATTTTCCATCAAATATGCGAAATTGATTTACTTAGAATAATAATTGTCTCCGATATCATTTGGAAAATGATATAGTAATTTATCAATGGTGCGTTCGTAACTCCATACATGTCTTTTTGCTGGCAAACCAATTTTGCACTCACTGAAAATGAGAACGAATGTGATTGAATGAGTGTGCTCTGTAGATTTGTAGTTAAGATTGGAAACAACGTTTTTCAAAATACGAAAATCTGAAAATTTATTCGACAATTTTGTGTCTGATGAACAAACTAATGGTTAAGCTAAGCTTCATGCATGCAACATTTTACATTGAGCAAACAACAAATAGACAGAGAAATATCAACCTTGCAAATTTGCATATGTAACTATTTGTTAATTCATTTTGATGGATTTAGATTTATTTTGTTGGATTGTCTCATACGACTGAGAACCGGAAATATAGTTGATGTTGGAGTCGGACCCAACTGTAGCAAATAACACAATCGATTAATAGAGGCAAAAATGTGTGCATCAAACGACGACTTACTAGAGAAAGAACCAAAAAAAAAAGCGACTCTTTAGTTCAGTTCACAGAAAGAATGAGATATAATTCGAATTAAATATCGTATTTTATTAATGAAAGCCATCCTCTGTGACAAGTGTGTATTGTTAAGCTTTTAAGCTTAAACAACAGTTGTTAAGCAGTTCCATTACGGAAAGATGACATGAGACCAGCAGCGAAAGAGAATCCCATATAATAATGGGAATGGCATAAATTTCATACATTTGACGTGTGTTTGAAATGATTTTTCAAATCAGAATTGAGACATACTGTTTAGTAGTTTTCCGGATTTGTTAGAATTTTTGGTAGAACATTGCACACAAAGCCGTCGCTTTTCAATCATCATTTTCAGGAGGGGAGAATACGTCACAATAGTGAGGCTTTTGTGAGCTCATATGGTGTTTGGCATTATGTATATTGATTTGCATAGAGCCAACGATGGCAAACAATACATGTAACGATTTACGCAAAATAAATTCCGTATGAAGAGTATCAATTTCGCATCCATACTGTATGTTAAATGAAACCCTATAGGCTAAACAATTCGGCCCAAATTCTGAATACCAATCAACGAGCGTGATCATTTTTTGAACGTTTTCATGTCATAGACACTTCAATCATTATAATTAACGCATTAACATTGCAATTAATTGGACATTGTCATTTTCAATCTTTGTCTCAATCACCAATCATACCATTATTTTTGTATATGTGCGCAATCCATTAATGTATGTCATATCATTTTGTATAATGGCAAAAATATGTTTTATGACGCCTGACCGCTCGACTGCTTGATTATTATTACCGAAGCGAGATCAAAATTAATATGATCAATCATTGAATTTTTCGCGAAAATCAAAATAATATTTCGTTATATTTCACATATTCCTTTTCCGGGAAAATCATAGGCTTTCATTGTATGTACGAATATGTTCACAAGCCAAATTTACATTTTCACGTTTGATTCATATGATAAATAAATTAAAATGTTATTTGATACAATTTGCAAACAACCGATTATAAAATCTAATTATAAATTGAAACCATAAAATGAAACTAATAACAATTGTTGAGTGAGATTTGTTGTTTTTTAAATGAATTTTCCATTCGATGATTAACCGATTGCGGGATGATCGGATGGTATTGCATTTTGTTCGGATCGTTTTTTTTTTCTTTGCCCCGAAACCATTTTTCAAATGAGTCAATCAAAGGCTCGCATTTAAATACACTGTTTTTTTTTTCCGGACAGGCAAACATTGAACCGAAGGAAAATGGCTTTCATTTTCCAATAAAATTAAATGGATTGGACAGAGACGAAAAACAGAATAAAAAATGGTTGACCTGAACAGTGAACAGATAGTTGAACGTGTTTAGAATCCGAATATTTCCGAAATATTTATGTATGGCAACATGTTGTGGCTTGAGTGGCTTACCTGCAAATAAACACAGAGAGAAAAAAAACATTTTTTTTTGTTAATAAAATTGTCTGGCATGAGGTGATTAAAATTAAATATAAAAAATATCAAGTGAATTAGAGAAAGTTATCAATGGTTTTTGATTTTGGTTGAATGATTAGGCAAATATACAAAATACACCAGGCGCTAAGCACCTACACTAGGCATCAGGCAAATAGTTTTCAAATATTTATAGATTTTGTCACACATTCTTCTAATCTTATTATTAAAACCAGCAAATTTATTGCCAACACTTGCAATATTTGCTCGAATGATGATGATGATGATGATGATTTTCGATTGATATATGGAACCAGGCCAAATAAACAACACAATTTGTGCGAAGCCAAAGCTTTCACACACACACACACACACCCACAAAAGATAGATTAGCTTATTTTAAATGCATGTAATTTACTACAAATATACATGGTTTAAACAAACCGATGATTGATGTTGGAAGTTTTCCGAATCAACGATGAATGTATTAGCATTCAATGCTGAACATGAATTTACATTTTATCCCGTTCCGTTCTATATTTTACTTTCTCTTTATCTCTGTATGTTTGTCATAAACACTGAACACATTTTCAAATGTTCAACGTCCCGAAAGCAATTTGTAATGATTGTTTTGCATCCGACGACTGAACTGACACTAGTTGTTGCTGAAAATACATTAAATACAACAATTTATACATATCGGCCGGGTTATGTCCAATGCTAAGCATCCAATAAGCGAAAACAGCAACGTCAGGCATATTTCAATCAAAAACGAGCCAAAAAAAAAAAGACAAATTCCTCGACAATTTTAAATACATTAAATCATCAATCTATCCAATTAATTGTATATTCATCGTTTATCTGGCTGGCCGAAATTTCGCAAGTTTATTTTCGTATGAGTTTTGGATTTGTGCAATTTGTGTTTTGTATGCATTCAAAATTTCCAATGTTTATATACAAAATATACAACAATGTCGATAGAAGGATGAGCAAAAAGGTGATAGAAATTGTTTTTATCCACTCATCATCGATTTGAAACGTTTTCAATTCATTTAACCAAACAAGAGCTATAATAAAATATACTATTTCACAGCTATGCATTTACAATTCACAAAAACCTACGCAAATGCAATCAAAACCATATATTGGTGCTACAGTGGCCGCAGTGTACATTGTACATAAACAATTCGATCTAGTGCAAAAGATGGATGGATGGGGCGCGGTAGGTTCATCGAAACACTAGTATAAGTTAATACCGGTAATCATTTATCGGAAAATGATGCTCCTATCTGCCGATGGTTACATTTTAATTAATAGCAAAACAGTTTACAATGCCCCGAAAATTGTGTTTATTGAACGGAAGCCAGTTTAAATGAACACTCACTTTCGAACATTTCATTACATCCACCCGACCAATCCGATCATCGTCTATAATATGAATAATGAATATGGAATTTTGTATTCGGTATTCGGTATTCACTTTTCATTGACAAAATATCGATTGAGATAAAACTTTTTGACAAACATACACACACTCAACATCTTCGAAGAAAATCGTAATTAGCTGATGTCACTTTGGGCTGCATTTGCCCGAAGACTAAAATGAGTCCCACATGGAATTGGGGATCAGTGATCAAGTTAATGTGGATCGTACAGTACACAGAGATTATAGACAAGTTAAGAGTGATTCCATGAATGTTATTCGTATGTTTCATTTCCATCGACAATGAAATGGTTTTTTACTTTTCTCGTTCTGGAAAAGTTATCTCGCAAATAGACACATGTGTTGTATGATGGAGACGGTCCACAAGCACCGTAAAATTTTTCGCCTTTTTGATATAATGAACGAAATTGGAAAATATACCAATAATCCAACATCTAAGGCCTAAAGGAGATCAATGTTGTTAAATTAAACACAATTGAATATATTGATAATTGAACATTGAACAATGAGCACCATCATCCATTCAATACAGATTTAAATCGATTAATCGGTTTTGCATCATTTTTTTTATTTGATTTATTGGATATGAACATATGCTGTAAATGCGATATCAACTTTTCCAGAGGCAACGAAAATGCAGTATTTGACGCATTTGCATTTCGAATTTTCCATTTTTTTTATGATTTTATGATTAATGTGAGATAAGAAACCGCTTGTTTGGTTCAAATTCGATCATCATCATCATCATCATCATTGTAGGCATTTTTCGGAAAGAAGGCAAAAGAATTTTATTGCCAAAATAAATTAACATTCGATTTCGATCCAGATCCGAAGTTGCGACAGCGGCAGGTGAATGGGCAATCAAAATCAAAAAGTGAAAAAAAAAATTAGCGAAAAAAACATGGGATTCGGATGTCAGTCAATAACAATGACACATAAAAAACAATCATGTAAACGAAAAAGTGAACAGACGAAGAAAAAAATCAACCAAATTCGCGAAAAAATAGCGGTATTTATGTCTGTGTGTGTGTGTGTGTGTGTCGCTTTGCCATTCAATTCTCACTGCTAGAATGTGCATTAATTTCACATTTAAAGTGAATGAATGAATTCAAATGGGATGGATGAAGTTGCAAATCGAATCTATTTTCGATTTCAACATTCCAAGTTCCGTTTCACAAGTTGCGACAATGTGTGAGTTCTTGTTGTTCCTTCTTCAAGCTATTATATCACTGTGGCACTGTCTCTTCTTTTCTATTTTGTTTGTAATTGCAAACAGCAGTAGCAACGGCAACGAGCAACGCGACAAATAAATGTTTGTTTGCAATAAAGCGCCATGCATTTAACCTATTTGCTATTTACAGGTTCAAATAGTCAGAATTTTTTCGCAGTCCCAATGTCGCATAGTTGTTCACTTTTACTCAATTTTCTTCCACTTTGTGTGTGTTTGTGTGCATTGAAAGAATTCTGCAGCAGTTAAATGAAGAAAATCATTCAGATTTTGTTGAATTGTATCAACTTAAAAATGTCACAAAACATTGTATGAGTCTGAATGTTGAACAATGAACACTGAACAATTCCAAGCGATTGGAAGATGTTTTTTCTGTTTGGAATGGCAACCGAACGGAAATGATGAAATATCTTACGATAAACAATGATATGATACGGTCCTTTTTCCCGTTCACTAGATTCTTTATTCTTTATTTTTTTCTTTTCTCTGATTCAAGAATTTTTTCGTTTTTTTCTTCGATGATTTTTTGTGCCATTTAAACAAGTTTAAAATTCAAAGCATTTTGACGATTGAGTTGCATATTGCGTGCCAATTTTATTTACTTGAACTCGATCCATCACCCATTGTACACATTGATGACACATTTGCCTTGCCTTTTTCGTTCATTTCACACACACACACACACACACACTAAATTGACTGGGTTTTCCCACCAAATGAATGCACAAATGTTCAAACGTTACATCAATGGATGACATCATTCACTACTGACTACTGCAATGTGTCTGCTGTGTGACAGCTAAATAGTCAAATTGAAAAATTATAATCAGCAAATTGGAGTCACCTAAATGACAAATTAAACAACTCATTACTTATCGCTCCCATTCAGAAAAGGAAGTTGGTTAATAATTTTGGAATAATTGAAAATTATTTGCATTCCATATGTAAATCTTGATTATATCACACATATTCATCATTTTGGATTTCCTTCTTTGAACTTCAAAATAAAAAATATTTTCTCCGTTTGTTTATTCCTTTGAAAAAAATTTGAAGCACGTTTCGCATTCATGAATACACAATATCTTAACGTGAAAAGCGATAAATTTCAAAGAAGTTTTATTATCCATGATATACGAGCGTAATGGCAACCAGCAACTAGCAACCGGCACAGGCACACACACATCTACCAACCAGCAATGTTACAATTTAATTTTCAATCAATCGCATATTCAGTCATCATCAATGTTAAATAAGTCATCTCATTTATCTGTTCGATGGATGTCAGGAATTTTATTATTATTATTATTATTATTTGTGTTTTGTACTGGATGCTGGTTTTGCAATTTGTATCCTGCTGCAATGTCAATGGCGAATGCAAAAAAAAAGAAAAATGAAAATTCAATGGAAAAACAGCGATCGAAAAGGGAATCGAGCTCTCATGCATGGTATATGAGACAATTTCGACTTCTTTTTAAATATTCATCGATACTTGATCATGTCAAGTGTGTTGTGTGCATGTTGTCGTTATGAGACGACATCAAGGGACCTGAGACCAAGACTAACGGAAAAAAAGTTGATGGGGGCATTTTGTTGTACATATATGTTGTCGTTATGTCACCATTATGGGCAATAAAATACAACAGTTTAGTATGTCAATAAAATAACATGCACCTTTTTAACCAAAATGTTTCCGAATTAAAACACTGAAGAAAAGAAATTTATTCAAGTCTTTTTATCACCACAATTATTCCCCTTCCATTGTCTATTACGCCTATTGCATGTTTGACATGTGGGACCGAAACAATGTTTCAGACTCATCATCTCAAATGCTCAAAGAAGAATGAAATGATTACTTGTTGGCATTGCCGAAAAACCCCGAATTTTATATGCGATATGCGAATAGGGCAACTAAATGACTTTGTTTTATTTATTTTGTGTATGTTTGAATAATTTAAATGAAAACTTGAGCTTGAATGGAAAGATCATTGACACGCTTTCATTGTGCCCCATCCCCATCAAATATACATACGCATTGAAATGATTCGCCCGAACAAACAAATTTAAATTTCATTTCAATTCGAATTTTCTCTTAAATGTGGAATGTTTGATCGATGATGGGCAATCAAACTTAAGCGAAAAGTGTCCATTTTCACATTAAAACATTTTCGGTACATTTGATCCGGTATGAATATAGTTTCTCGTCTCAATTTCATTACGCAGCTCAAATCCGAAAGACAAAAAACCTCCACTGAAATGAATGTATAAAACGGATGCTTAATCTAATGTCAAATGTCTAATGACACATAGTTAATCGCTTGAGTTACAACAGCACTTGACTCTCGATTCTCGAAAATTGACTTATTTCACACACACACAAAAACACACAGACACACACTCCCCACATCCATTGATTGCGCTTTTGTGTACTTTGTTATAAATATATTTCAAAATGATTTTCGATCCTTCGACTGCAGATAAATGCTACTGCTATGACAGCTACTATGCTACTGTCGATTCGGGATGCAAAGAGAGATATTTTCACTTCATTCAGAAAGAATTCGATAAAACTCTCAATCATAACGATAAGTCCGTTTAAATGGCATTAATTACTGCATTGAGAATAATTTCGATAAAATCTAAAATTTTGTTTTTGTCCACCATCCAAGCTGGTCACCAGTCTGAACAAAGATCCAAATCCGAATGCTTTTGGAATTTTTTTTTATTATTATTACTAAATAGGGTCGAATCATTGAACGACCATCATGAAACGGAAAAACATGAATGGAACTGAAGGAATTTATTATGCCATTTGATGTGTGTGAGGTGAAAACAAAACTCATATATGCGTTCAAATGATTTCCATTCAATTTCGTTCTATCGTTTCGGTCTCAAATTGGAAATTTCGATAAATGCTTCAGAATGATAATGATATATAATATGCGTCTATTCCGTAGGCAATGTAATATTTGGTACATGCTACTTGTATCCACTTACAATTACCATATACACAGACCTACAGAACTACAGAAAATCATTCGAATACACCAATGAGTCGTTTTACCGTTTGGATCAATTAAGAAGATTCGTAAAGTTCACATTTATTGGCCACACGTTTAACACCATTTCATAGACTCCATTTGATGGGAGTGTAAGTGTATGGACTTCTAAAATGGATTGAATGAGTTTTTGTTGCGGTCGCAAACACTAAAATGTTTCAAAAGACCGATGGGATTCATTTGAAATCCCCAACCGGTTACAAACGTTTGAACGAGAATTTCAAGCAAAAATCATTTTTCATCATATTGAAAACTTATTTGTTTATTTATTTTATTTTTTTTTCACCTTTTGATTGAATCCATCCCACCCGAATGATCAAATGGTCAATTTTTTTTTTTTGCTCAAATGAGATCAATGTCAACACTATCATAACATGCATTCGAACCAAAGTATATTCAAACTACAATATACAAAATGTCTACACACATTTAATTCAGTGCTCAGTGTTTAGTGTTAAAGTAATTGTACAGCTGTACACATTGAGCAAATTAGATCCAATTTTCAAAATGTAGAGAGATGAAATGGGGAAAGAGAGTTGAAAATGAAGCAAATCCCAACAATATGCCAAATGTTTGAACATTTGAACATTTCATATGGCATAATATGGAAAAATGTCTTCAGGGATTGGAGCTGAGGCTAAATGTATAAATACAATAATATCAAACAATGAAAACAATCGACCGTCTGTGTGTGTGTGTTTATTTTGGTCATAAATCTGTTTTCCAATTTCCCTCTACCATTTTCAGTCTCATAACATTGTACACATTGTATTTCGTAAAACTTTTACTATTCAAACATGAGTGAAATGAGATGAGAATTGATAGAGTCAGACAAAATTCAACGAACCGTTTGTTCATTTTCCATCAAATATGCGAAATTGATTTACTTAGAATAATAATTGTCTCCGATATCATTTGGAAAATGATATAGTAATTTATCAATGGTGCGTTCGTAACTCCATACATGTCTTTTTGCTGGCAAACCAACTTTGCACTCACTGAAAATGAGAACGAATGTGATTGAATGAGTGTGCTCTGTAGATTTGTAGTTAAGATTGGAAACAACGTTTTTCAAAATACGAAAATCTGAAAATTTATTCGACAATTTTGTGTCTGATGAACAAACTAATGGTTAAGCTAAGCTTCATGCATGCAACATTTTACATTGAGCAAACAACAAATAGACAGAGAAATATCAACCTTGCAAATTTGCATATGTAACTATTTGTTAATTCATTTTGATGGATTTAGATTTATTTTGTTGGATTGTCTCATACGACTGAGAACCGGAAATATAGTTGATGTTGGAGTCGGACCCAACTGTAGCAAATAACACAATCGATTAATAGAGGGCAAAAATGTGTGCATCAAACGACGACTTACTAGAGAAAGAACCAAAAAAAAAGCGACTCTTTAGTTCAGTTCACAGAAAGAATGAGATATAATTCGAATTAAATATCGTATTTTATTAATGAAAGCCATCCTCTGTGACAAGTGTGTATTGTTAAGCTTTTAAGCTTAAACAACAGTTGTTAAGCAGTTCCATTACGGAAAGATGACATGAGACCAGCAGCGAAAGAGAATCCCATATAATAATGGGAATGGCATAAATTTCATACATTTGACGTGTGTTTGAAATGATTTTTCAAATCAGAATTGAGACATACTGTTTAGTAGTTTTCCGGATTTGTTAGAATTTTTGGTAGAACATTGCACACAAAGCCGTCGCTTTTCAATCATCATTTTCAGGAGGGGAGAATACGTCACAATAGTGAGGCTTTTGTGAGCTCATATGGTGTTTGGCATTATGTATATTGATTTGCATAGAGCCAACGATGGCAAACAATACATGTAACAATTTACGCAAAATAAATTTCGTATGAAGAGTATCAATTTCGCATCCATACTGTATGTTAAATGAAACCCTATAGGCTAAACAATTCGGCCCAAATTCTGAATACCAATCAACGAGCGTGATCATTTTTTGAACGTTTTCATGTCATAGACACTTCAATCATTATAATTAACGCATTAACATTGCAATTAATTGGACATTGTCATTTTCAATCTTTGTCTCAATCACCAATCATACCATTATTTTTGTATATGTGCGCAATCCATTAATGTATGTCATATCATTTTGTATAATGGCAAAAATATGTTTTATGACGCCTGACCGCTCGACTGCTTGATTATTATTACCGAAGCGAGATCAAAATTAATATGATCAATCATTGAATTTTTCGCGAAAATCAAAATAATATTTCGTTATATTTCACATATTCCTTTTCCGGGAAAATCATAGGCTTTCATTGTATGTACGAATATGTTCACAAGCCAAATTTACATTTTCACGTTTGATTCATATGATAAATAAATTAAAATGTTATTTGATATAATTTGCAAACAACCGATTATAAAATCTAATTATAAATTGAAACCATAAAATGAAACTAATAACAATTGTTGAGTGAGATTTGTCGTTTTTTAAATGAATTTTCCATTCGATGATTAACCGATTGCGGGATGATCGGATGGTATTGCATTTTGTTCGGATCGTTTTTTTTTTCTTTGCCCCGAAACCATTTTTCAAATGAGTCAATCAAAGGCTCGCATTTAAATACACTGTTTTTTTTTTCCGGACAGGCAAACATTGAACCGAAGGAAAATGGCTTTCATTTTCCAATAAAATTAAATGGATTGGACAGAGACGAAAAACAGAATAAAAAATGGTTGACCTGAACAGTGAACAGATAGTTGAACGTGTTTAGAATCCGAATATTTCCGAAATATTTATGTATGGCAACATGTTGTGGCTTGAGTGGCTTACCTGCAAATAAACACAGAGAGAAAAAAAACATTTTTTTTTGTTAATAAAATTGTCTGGCATGAGGTGATTAAAATTAAATATAAAAAATATCAAGTGAATTAGAGAAAGTTATCAATGGTTTTTGATTTTGGTTGAATGATTAGGCAAATATACAAAATACACCAGGCGCTAAGCACCTACACTAGGCATCAGGCAAATAGTTTTCAAATATTTATAGATTTTGTCACACATTCTTCTAATCTTATTATTAAAACCAGCAAATTTATTGCCAACACTTGCAATATTTGCTCGAATGATGATGATGATGATGATGATTTTCGATTGATATATGGAACCAGGCCGAATAAACAACACAATTTGTGCGAAGCCAAAGCTTTCACACACACACACACACACCCACAAAAGATAGATTAGCTTATTTTAAATGCATGTAATTTACTACAAATATACATGGTTTAAACAAACCGATGATTGATGTTGGAAGTTTTCCGAATCAACGATGAATGTATTAGCATTCAATGCTGAACATGAATTTACATTTTATCCCGTTCCGTTCTATATTTTACTTTCTCTTTATCTCTGTATGTTTGTCATAAACACTGAACACATTTTCAAATGTTCAACGTCCCGAAAGCAATTTGTAATGATTGTTTTGCATCCGACGACTGAACTGACACTAGTTGTTGCTGAAAATACATTAAATACAACAATTTATACATATCGGCCGGGTTATGTCCAATGCTAAGCATCCAATAAGCGAAAACAGCAACGTCAGGCATATTTCAATCAAAAACGAGCCAAAAAAAAAAAAGACAAATTCCTCGACAATTTTAAATACATTAAATCATCAATCTATCCAATTAATTGTATATTCATCGTTTATCTGGCTGGCCGAAATTTCGCAAGTTTATTTTCGTATGAGTTTTGGATTTGTGCAATTTGTGTTTTGTATGCATTCAAAATTTCCAATGTTTATATACAAAATATACAACAATGTCGATAGAAGGATGAGCAAAAAGGTGATAGAAATTGTTTTTATCCACTCATCATCGATTTGAAACGTTTTCAATTCATTTAACCAAACAAGAGCTATAATAAAATATACTATTTCACAGCTATGCATTTACAATTCACAAAAACCTACGCAAATGCAATCAAAACCATATATTGGTGCTACAGTGGCCGCAGTGTACATTGTACATAAACAATTCGATCTAGTGCAAAAGATGGATGGATGGGGCGCGGTAGGTTCATCGAAACACTAGTATAAGTTAATACCGGTAATCATTTATCGGAAAATGATGCTCCTATCTGCCGATGGTTACATTTTAATTAATAGCAAAACAGTTTACAATGCCCCGAAAATTGTGTTTATTGAACGGAAGCCAGTTTAAATGAACACTCACTTTCGAACATTTCATTACATCCACCCGACCAATCCGATCATCGTCTATAATATGAATAATGAATATGGAATTTTGTATTCGGTATTCGGTATTCACTTTTCATTGACAAAATATCGATTGAGATAAAACTTTTTGACAAACATACACACACTCAACATCTTCGAAGAAAATCGTAATTAGCTGATGTCACTTTGGGCTGCATTTGCCCGAAGACTAAAATGAGTCCCACATGGAATTGGGGATCAGTGATCAAGTTAATGTGGATCGTACAGTACACAGAGATTATAGACAAGTTAAGAGTGATTCCATGAATGTTATTCGTATGTTTCATTTCCATCGACAATGAAATGGTTTTTTACTTTTCTCGTTCTGGAAAAGTTATCTCGCAAATAGACACATGTGTTGTATGATGGAGACGGTCCACAAGCACCGTAAAATTTTTCGCCTTTTTGATATAATGAACGAAATTGGAAAATATACCAATAATCCAACATCTAAGGCCTAAAGGAGATCAATGTTGTTAAATTAAACACAATTGAATATATTGATAATTGAACATTGAACAATGAGCACCATCATCCATTCAATACAGATTTAAATCGATTAATCGGTTTTGCATCATTTTGTTTATTTGATTTATTGGATATGAACATATGCTGTAAATGCGATATCAACTTTTCCAGAGGCAACGAAAATGCAGTATTTGACGCATTTGCATTTCGAATTTTCCATTTTTTTTATGATTTTATGATTAATGTGAGATAAGAAACCGCTTGTTTGGTTCAAATTCGATCATCATCATCATCATCATCATTGTAGGCATTTTTCGGAAAGAAGGCAAAAGAATTTTATTGCCAAAATAAATTAACATTCGATTTCGATCCAGATCCGAAGTTGCGACAGCGGCAGGTGAATGGGCAATCAAAATCAAAAAAGTGAAAAAAAAAATTAGCGAAAAAAAAAACGATTATTATTGTTATGCCTGTGAATTGTGAAGTGGTACGTGTCTAAATGCAGTACATTGAACATATTGAGTATTGAGAATGACAGGGAAATGGATAATATTATGAGCATTTAACATTTGTGAGTTTCTCGTTCAAATGTATTGTACGATGTAAGCGATGAGCGTGAATTTATGCATAACATATATGTATAAATAAATGTTGCCCGGAGCGTTAATGATTAAAACACGTTGTCATCGTTGATGAAGTCACATGAATATCAGAATTAAACCGGGGAATCCAGCCATAGTCTATGCCAAATACCAATATAATAAAATATTTTTACTGTGCATGAACAAATGAACAAATGAACGAATCGAAAGTAAAAAACTGCGAATAGAAAATTCCAATCATCGATTGTAGTGATTTTGAATGATCGATGGACGTGTGCGTTGGAGTGTGTAGTGGAGTAGAAAATGCCCATATATTTCTTCAATTGGTCAGACTAATAATTGCTTTTTACGAATTGCTGTTTTTTTTTCACCCTCAAAATGAAAATTTGCCAAATCATTGCGTATTTATGGTGGTCCTTCACATTCATTAGCTCTCCTACTCTTTCGCCTAACCATGGACATATTTGCAATCAAAATGCGATTCATTGGTAATCTGGATTGATCACGTTTGGTGATTTGTATTTTGGTTTTTCGTTGTTGTGTGAGTTGCGAATGCCGTAACTACACAACTCAATTTCCACCATAATAATCATTGTTATTTTTTTTTAATTTTTATTTTTGTTTTTTTTTTTGCGATCTATTTTACGCCTTGATTACCAATATAATTTTGTATCCGAGAAACCGCAAGGGACATTAATACGATTTATATAATAATAATTATACATGGAAAACCTCAAAAGATCTATTGATTCTTAATAGTGAATGAACAATGAAATAGGCAATGCATTGCGGTCGCAATATTTATGATGTTTTAATTATGAAAATAATAATCAAATTTCATTGCGATTATAGCAGGCGATAGAGAGTAATTGATGTGCACAGCGACAGAATATTAGAAAAATCCATAATAATAAGCCGATGATGAAATTGACTTAATGAAATGCGAATCAATTATATTTATCATTCGATCCATCGTCACATTATGAGCATCACAAATTTCCCTGAAAATAAAACTGTTATTATTATCAGAATGGAAATAGTATATGCTGTGGTATTGAACAATTGATGAATTGCTAGGATTATCCCCCCTCCCTTTCCTTTTTATTAGTGGCTTGCGAACTTTTGAACTGCGTACTAAACACCGTATTCGTTCATTTTCCGGAAATTCCACTGTTTTTTTTTGTTCCGATTTTCGCATCGAGTATTTAAAAAAAAAAAATTCTTTTCGCATTAAATCCGAACACTAAACCACCAAACACACCGAACCAAACATGGCAAATGTTAAAATTCCCCAAAGGCTTTTGGCACTGGTGTGCTTGGTACATTGTTTCATTTAAGTTTGAACCAGAGAATCTCAATGGATGAATGAAGTGGATATTTGTAGCGATTGGAGTATGAGATGTTGATTGGTTGTTTGGTTAGATTTTGCGATTATTAACTAAAAATGAATGAAAATCAACGACAATCCAAAAAGAAGCAATCTCTTCATTTGATAGCCACGAGCTCGGAACGTTTTGTTTGGAAAATCAATTAATTTTACATTGAATTGGCCATATTGGTCAACGATGAACAATCGCATTGAGTTTTCGATCGTTGCAGATAGTTTTTTTTTTTTTGGATTTCGATTCGATTTTATTTTTTTATTTTTAGGGATGAAAAAAGCCACTGTGTGAATCGTACATTTGTTGTTATCTATGAGTGTGGACATTGTTGTCAACTTGTCATTTGTCTCGTAAATTAACTTTTGAAACAAATTGCATTCAGCCCCAATACCGAAATATCTTTTGCTGACTTTATTTCGGTTCTGACTTCTTTTTTTCGAAAAATCAAATTTAAAAACCAGTGCTATCATAGACTTGACTTGAGCGGAACAACCATTGCCGATGTGCAACGCATAATAATTACATCTAAGTTGGGGATTGTGTGTTGTGTATGTGACTGCAAGGCATCGCAATACATTGCAATGGATTTAAAAACTGGAGCTGGAGGTAGGAAAATCGAAGAAAGCATCAACGATTCATTCCACAACTTAAAACAATTCGTAGTGAATAAGCAACTCATTATTTCCGCTCCTGCTTTGCTCTGGCTCTGGTAATTGCCGCCGAACCATTAGTTTTTGGTGCCGAATTCCAGAATTTTATTCTTTTCGAATTTTGTCACGTTTTTTTCTTTCCTGGACACCTGAATGATTGGTTTCCTATGTGCTACGAAATTCGTATAAGCATGTGAGTTTGAGAGACGCTATAAAATGGAATACTTTTCGCTTAAACGCAAATTGTTGTTAACGTTTGATGGTTTTTATAAAAGTTTTCAATTCAATTTTACGGGATTCGATTAGCACGAATTGGTACCGTCCGCATACATGCACTCAATTTATTTATTCACCAATGGAAAGAATTCTTTTTATTGAAAATTCAACGTAAATTTATGGATTGTACCATGTGTTCAATGAATGTTTACTATCCTGTAGAGATAATAATTAAAATAAAAAGAAAACTTTTCGCCAAATTCGATTAAGCCACCGAATGCAATTGCATATTGCACATTGCACACATTGCAATCGATGGTAAATGGCATTTGTAAATGGTGGAGAAAAAAATGTTGAAAAGTTTTTTTATTTTATAATCCTTCAACTGAATCAAATTTCGATCGATAGTAGCACTTTTGGCATAGTTTCTGTTTTGCGTGTTTTATATCGCATGGCCGATGGTAATGTCGACGATTATAGATCGTCTTCAAGCTTCAAAAACTTTGTTCTTCTTCTTGAAATGCCGACGAGGAAACTTGTATGGGGCTTACAATCACCATAAAAACAAACTGGAACGTACATTAAATCGTAACCAAATCAGTTTGTCTCATCTTTGAATTGTAATTGAATGCTCTGCAAGCCCATTCATTTTGTGTGGAACAATTTTTAATAGCAAATATGCCGATTGCCAAATAGTTTTGAATAAACGAAAAATAATATAATCATTTGTGAATTTCCATCAAATGGATTGGAAAAAAAAATTCCATTTCCAGTTAACCATTATTTGCCAGTGTATTATGATAATGATGCAATTAAAAGTATCGTTCAAACTATTTAAATACTTTTTGTCGGGCATTCATTTTTGTTTTGGTTTATTTTTGTGCGAACGAAGCTTTTTTCTCGTTCACCATTTTTCGGTCTTCGTGCACTTTGTATATAGTCTATTGTCTGTCTCTGCATTTTCATCATTTTGCAATCAATGGCTTTCATTACAAGCAGTTATTTGTTTGCTCATTGGTTCGATATCGGTATCGTTTTAGGGAGAAAGGGCAGTTAAAGTTTGTTAGGAATAACGATGATAACATGTCGTTACCAAGTAACATTGAAACTTTAAACCACTCGACTTTGGTCAGATTTTATATTCGATTTTTTGACAACAACCAATTTAAATGGAGCACTTCCGTTAACAATAACACGAATTTCAACGGAATAATTTCTATATGTATGTTGAATGGTCGTGGTAAGTGTATGTGTTCTATCTTTGTTATGCTGCACCAGCCACACAGTCATCAGTCACAAGGCCATTTATTGTCGGCATTTCAACATATATTAGTGAATTGTGTTGGTTTACACGAGCAGGCAGGCGAACAAATTGTGCATGTTTCGTTTTCAAAACGTTTCATGTTATTTATTTAAAGATTTATTCGCATTCAATTTTCGAAAATTCGGTCAGTGACGTTGATGCAGTTGTTTTAACTGTTTTTAATTCCAATCAAAAAGTTTAACTGTTTGCATACTTTATCGCATTTTCCAAACGACTGTTTAAACAACTACCAACCAACCAGCCAGCCATGCAACGAGTATCCCAAATTTTGAATTCAGTTAGTAGTGAGGGTGTGTGTATGTGTGTGTGTGTGTGTGTCAGACTGCTATGTATAGATTTAGCAATAATCAAACGGACGCAAACACATGCAGCAAATCAACGAGAACAGAATAATCTCTCTCATTCGTCCATACTGAAGGAAAACAGGCAAACAAAAATAACAACCGAACCAAAAAAAAAAAAAAAAACGTTTTTTTCGTAATTTGATTTCACACATATGAATTGCTTACATGCTTCATTCTATTCGTTCTAATTCGTTATGTTTTTTGGCGTTTTTCGTTCTTTTTTTAATTTTTCATGAAAAGGGAACTGGCACGGAGTATGATTATGCTCGTATGTCGCATATGCTATTTTTGTGTACTTTTTGCTTGATGCTATTGCTAGTGCAAGAACACCAGCACCAGCAAAAAAAAACATCCAAAGTTTCCAAATTAAATTTAAATCGCAGAGACAGATAGAGAGAGTGAAAGCGAGAGAGAGCGAGACGAGACGAAAACGACGAAACAAAAAAAAACATGGGAAAAAGTTAAATTCAATAAAAGTGATTTCATGTTTATGTGAACAGCATTTGAAAAATCAACGTTCTAATTCTCTTAAGCACGAACGATATAACAACTAACAACAGAAGTAGAGAACGGCAGATTGAGAGAAAAAAAAAGCGCAAAATTGAAAATCAGTTTTGCGAGCATCGTTAATTGTTCAAATAGAGAAAAAAATAAATAAAAGACAGAAACAGTGGATGAAAGGGCGAATGGCTAACGAAATTTGCCCGTTTGAACGGAAAATTATACTATCTAAATCAAGCGTACGCAATAATTTTCAATCTAATTAAATTATCAAGTAATTCGAAATTTTCAACGCACACACACACACACACACACAAACTTTCTTCTGCTCAAAAAGATCGTCTATCTTGGATGCCAATGTCTGCATGGCTCAGTTGCTTGTTCATTTCCTTTTTTTCTTATTGAAAAAGCAAACAATTCTGAGAATTCAAGTGGCGCAAATTGAAGAATTTTTTTTATGAAAAAGCTTTCGCATTTTGTTAGTTTTTTTTTTTCTTATTCTTCTAACCATGGAGCACAACACATTCCCTCTCGGCCATCAGTTTGCAATCAGAATTGACGGGCACGAGGTTCGAATGTCGAAAACAACAAAAAGGAAGAAATGAGGAAAAATCAAAAACTGACATGCATGTTTGCCACAAGTGAAGTTAGATGTAAGATGCTTCAAGAACTTTGTTTGAAATTTATTCGAAGAAAATTTCGCCTTTTTCCCGGCTTTGGCAAAAGGCAGACAGGTAAAATTCAGACAGTTGAGAATGGGGGACATATGTCGGGCTGAGACTAAAAAGAGTTTAACTTTTCTCACCTCCTGCTCTCGCCCACAGAAATATCCATAAGTGGAAGCATGTCCGTTTGGTATACGAGCTCTTTAAAAGAATTTCAAACTCATATTTTTGCAAATATTATTTGACGAATTGTTTTGTCGTATGGATTTTTATCATCAACGACAAAATTAATAAAATAGAATGTGAATCAAAATACTTCAAATTCCCGAAAACGAATGGCTCCGGATCCGGAAAGCTTATGACATTCAACATGTTTTCCATTAGTCTAAAATAAAAAGGTTTAACTTAATCTTCGATTTAGAATGGAGACATTCAGTCACAAGTCACACACACATGGATCGCTCTTTCGAAGAACAGGGTTTTATATGGTCTGTGCAAAATATTGGGACAATATTTCTGAGTTAAACAGGTAGAAAGAAATTGCTTTCCATTTCGAAATCAATTTGTTTGTTTGGGTCCGTCTCTTTTTCCCCGTTTTTTCTATTCCCTGAGTTTTATTTGGTCAACCTGGCCATTGGCCCAATGACCATCATTTATTTGGAAACGATCAAATGTTGTTGCATATCAAAATTGTTCCAAACTTTATTATTGCTCACACGGACTGAATGTTTTTGGAATATTCTATTAAATTAGGATCTGAATGAGGATCGATTTTTCTTGTTCTTTTTTCGGAGTTTGGGTATTGGCTTTTGACCATGCAATGCATAGCACACCAAACAATGAGTTGAATCTCAGCATTCTGAA
>GL501565.1:156021-177442 GCA_000149185.1 Mayetiola destructor
ATGCAATAATAAACAACATTTTGATCCCGAAAAAAGAAATTTAATAAAAAAAAAATAAAAATAAAAAATAAATAAAATTCCAACCATTGGACCGAAAACATCAATGTTGTGCCGCAAGAGGTAAGTGGAAATCGGTAAACCTTCTGCTGTTCGCATGCCATTTCCTTTTAAAGCTTTTATTTTTCTTGTTCTTGTTCTATTTCATTTAAACTCTTACATTCTTACATTTTATGCAGGGTGATGTTCATGATTCATGACAGTTCTTGCATTCATTTTGGCATTTTCACCAATTTGGTTTGGATTCATGTTCTAGCCAACGGCTGTTGGTATGCAAACAAGAAAATATTTTGAAATTTATTCCTTAGATTCTTTTGTGCCACTTTTCGCGGATTTCTCTTCTTCCTTTGCTCCGTTTCTCGGTTTCATTCATTGCTGTTTCGTAACTTCGTCGTTCTTTTTTCTTTACTTGTATTTTAATGTATTGTACGAATTGCCATAGACCATTTTCTAAACAAATTATACAAACGAATCAAAAACACGTTGTTGGAAATTTGCAAGTTTCATAATTTTCTTCAGCCAAGATACACACAGATACAAATGCGCTCATCAGCCGACACAGGCGCGAATTTTCATGGGAATTTTGTGAAAATGAAAACGAAAAGCAAAAATGTAACCACTTTCCACCAGAGTTCCGACCAAGATATGGCACATAGATAGGAAACAAAATTATGGATCCAGCAAAAGGTATGAATACAATGGAAACGGATAAACGATTTGTGGTAAAGTGGAATATTATGTAAATTATTTTCCATTAAATAGTTGAGGAAAATTATATAGAGTATTTTCTTGGCCGGGCTTGGCTTAGCTCCACTTGAAGTATTACTTCTCTTGTAGAGTATGCGTAATCATCGAATGTTTTGCTATTTGAAAACAAAAAAAAGATAAAAAAATATGAACCAAGAAAATGTGAACTATATTAAGATTTGAAATTATTCTCATTCGGACTTTGAATTTGTATGGTATATGTGCTGTAATACCATTCCCTTGACAAGGCACAAAAGTAAGGAAAACTCCATTTTCCTTCAGACAACCGATGGCATATGGCTGTCTTCCATCTATCATTAATACATTGTCCAATGTCGAAACCCATTCAATCTTCAATAGCACCATTATCGTTGATCATTTCAATTTACCATTCCAAAGTCCATCAAAAACAAATTAATGACGAATTGAAGACTTAAAATCAGTGTGCCGATAATCGTATCTCATTATTATGGCCCTTCTTCGAATCGAAATTTTCCCTTATCATTTCAAATATTATATTTCAGTTGATAGAATTCCAGTATTTAAGCCAACGAAAGAAAATTTTCCATCAAATTCTTTAAAGTGTGAAAATTCAGTTCATGGGAGCATTTCAAATGGAGTCGAACATTATAATTTATGGACCATAATTTGGTTGAAAGATTTTCTCCGAAATGTTTGAATATTTCAAGTGTCTTGTGTGCTGTGTGCAGTGTGGTGCACGGCTATAGACATTTGATGTACATTTTATTTAGCATTTTAGGATTGAAACGTGCCATTTCGACGGTTTCCAGACTCTTTCATTGTTCGAAACCGAAGAAAGATTCCTCAAAATTTCCAAGACCTTGCCACGTGTTCGAGTTTTGAGCTTTGTTTGTATGCGGCTGCATCATGAAAAACGAACGATTGCGATTTAAAGAGATGAAAATAAAAAAAAATGACAATATCAATCATAAAATTGTTTCGTTCGCTATCAAATGCAAACAAATGTGAAATTATTGTGTTGTAAATTGGGTGGGAAGGGGGCAGGACGAACACAGGCAAGCATTTTTATTCACATTCCCATTCCATCGATAAATAAAAGTGGAATGGTTGGATCAGAATGGTGGATGATACTTAATTTTGTCATTTATTTAACAATAATATTGTGGATTGAATTCAGCTCCTGGAAAATGGCATTAAATTATTTTCCATTCATCTTTGTCGAATGTTATTATCGTTGACATTTATTCATTTCGGAATAAATTTCGGAATGCAAAATCGTTTGAATAATGACAATCCAGTGTTCAGCATATTTTAATACTTTTATACTGTTGAAAGTGCTTGCCTTTAATTATTATATTATTATTTCGCTGCAATGACAAAAAGCTGAATAACAAAATCATAAATAAGATATTCAAAACAGGTTTGCATTTGAGCCCGTCAACACACAAAATAAAATTTAATCCGGAAATAAAATAAAATAAAATGGATTCATCAACTAGTCGCGCAAATGTCCTCATGCAAAGGGGAGGACTGACTCAATTGAAGCCCATTTCAGGCCCATAAAAATGATTGGTGATGCATTTCGTTTACTATTATTCATTTTTTTTGTTGAGTTTTGTGTCCCGAAATGTTTGAATTTTAAAATATACGACAATGGTGGACCCAACATCCACACAAAAAATTTCCGAATTTCATGCACATTTGTGATGGTTCACAGTCCGTACTTTATTTCCAATAATAATCATAATAAATAATTATCTAATTTTTCATCACTTATAAATGTGATCGGACACTTGTTTGTATTCATCGGGGATACTGTTAAATGCGTCCAGGGACTGAAAGTTTTATGAGTTTCATTATTCGATTCCTTTTTTCCATTTCCCTTTTTCTTTTTTTTTTTTGGTTTGTTCGATCTTCTCGTGAGTAGGTAAGCTAAGGCGAGCTTACACGAAAAAAACCTTCAAACAAATGAACGTAAAATGAGAATTCATACGAGAAGGAAAAAAAGGTGAACAATTCTCCAACATCCAATATAATATATTCACCGTGTACCAGTCGACGTACGGCAATTTTAAGCCGTGAAGATAGAACAAAGTATGTGTAAAATGTGAATGTGAATGTGAAGAACGTGAACTGTGGAGCATTGAGTGTTGAACAGTTGAAGGGAACAATGGAGCATTATTATCATTGGATCTCGTTCTATCTCTTCGTTTTCTTTGGGTGTGCGTGTGTGTTTGGCCATGGCGAAAAGAAAAACCATTGGATTCATATGTAATATGTGTAAATATGTATCAGGTATCCTATGAATTACCACTGGATGAGCTATTAGCTATGAGCGTCACTGTACTGTGTGTCGATGTGTACTGAACGCATTACAACATGTATATATTACAAATGGTTAGAAGTCATAAGGTTTCATTGTATTCATTCTTTTTTTTTTTCATTTTCTAAATGTTGTTTGAGACTAACATTGAATGTGAAACCACGTATTTCGTACCTAATATGCGATACACATTTTTCTTTTATGATGACAAAAAAAAATGATTGAATATTCGATTATGTTCAAAACCAAAGAGGGCATAAGCAATAGACAAAGGTAGCCAAAAAATACGAGAATCTTTGGCCATTAATTTAGCACTTTGATTGCGCATCGATTTGATTTGCCGTACATTTAAACAGCAGCCTATGATGAGCACATGTTTTGACTACTAAAACCCACTAACAGCTCTGACATAGAGCAAAAAGTGAAATGAAAAGAAAAAAAACCAAAAATCAGATTTCATTTCCGATAAATGTTCAGATTCGGAATTTTGTGCGCCCATAAAAGATTTTCAGAGTGAAACGGCGATGTACGATTTATACTATGAATGTACACAATACACCATGGTATCGGATTGTGAGACTTATAAGGCTTCTTTTAGCGTTGCACCATTAATCGGATATATTTCGAATGAGTGGCATAAAACGAACAAAGCATAAGTCTTTAATAAAAGAGTGTGTGTCACTTTTTTATGTTTTTCTATTTTCTTCTTTCATGTGTATGTGAACGGAATATGAATGTCCACTGCGGTGTATGGTATGCATGGTGGTGCATAGCAGTACATGGTATCCTAATGAACAGGAACTGATATGCGAAAAATCATCAAAACTGCATGAAACGAATCATGAATTCAAACTTGAAAGCAGCAATAACAAATGGGATCCTATGTCGATATCGAGGACTTTAGCATGCATCATGTGATGTGTGAATTCTAAGTGTCCAGTGTCCAGAGCATTTCCGTGATCTCGTTCGCAGAAACCAATACAGGAAATAAAATCGATGATTAGGAAGTGACCGGTATAACGGTATAATATTCAATCGATCATATGAGGCGAATGGAATAAGTGAAAATGGTGATTTTGACAACAAACAAATGAAAAACTTTCACTTTCTTCAACAGGCCACGATCAATAATAATTCGAACATTTATTTATTGCAATCGATGAAATATTCATGAGGCCTTCATTTGAATGTGGTACACTCTGCTCTCTCTCTCTCTCCCTTTCTCTCTGTGCATATTCGAACGCATATGGTGGAAAAACGAGAAGAAAAAAAGGGAATTGTTGTATTCGGAATATTTATTGCAATTTATTCGATGCCGAGCCATTGATTCGAGTGTTGTAACACAATACGTTTTGTAAAAATGCCCAAATCGAAAGAGCATTAATTCGGCCATCATGAATGTGCATACAGCACAAGCACACACGACGACACACTAAAACATATTGAGTGGTTCAATTGGTCATTGGTGCAGAGATCGACCATCGACTATCGCATATTGCGAGTCGGAAAAATACACGAAAGACCAACGAAATACAAAAAAGAAATGATTGCGAAGGAAATAAAATGAAATCAATTAAAATGTTCACCGAATGAAAACAAAATGAAAAACTGAAATGTCCTGCACCCTTGATCGTTGGCAATTGCAAAAACAGACGACGGCAAAAAAAACCCCAAATGCGAAATGATATTGTTTTGCCGGTTATGAATGCACACACACACACAGGTGGAAATTCAATGATGTGTAAAAAATATGTTGATGCATTTTAATGGGATTACGATTGCTCCAGTGATTCCATGAATGGAATCAATGAGTATGCAAAAATGATATGCACACGACAGACAATGTGTGTGTGTGTGAGAGTGAGAGAAAGAGGAAGAGGGAGATAGTTGCAAGGCTTCGGACTCTGTAGAGAGATAGAAGGAAACAACCGCATAACAATTTCATTGGATTAAAATCATTCAACTGTTTTTGGGTTCATCCATGTGAGTGGTTGGCTTTCATTCATTCATTTATTTTAAAGATTTTTTAGACGATCGACGCTAGACGCCTCAATGGGTATTGTGATGTTGAATGTTAAATCGTACAGTAGTTCTTAAAACTAACATGTTTATTATCGCTTTCAAGTGAATGATAATCACCGAAATTTTTTCATTTTCTTTGTTTTCACATTATGACACTCATAATGTTTGCATCGCTCTCACCAACGATTTCGAATCAATTCAACAAGAATTTGTTTTTTATTTATTGAATGTTCAATGTACAGACGGTAGCATTGTGAACATTATAAATTGAATTTAAAAAAATTTACGCTGTCATATTCCGAGATTCGAGTTTCGCTTCTTTTTTCTTTTGGAGTGAGCGAACACATCCTGAAAAACTGTGGAAGCTTCTTAAATACATTGCACCTATAAAAGTGCGAAAAGTGTAAATTATGTTAATTGCAATACACACTGTATCCAGTTCGAGAGATGGCCATTTGGAAAATTAAGTAAACACATTTATTGCAGCGGCTAAATGGACTCAGATGAAGATCGTTTTGGTATACATAAAAAAAACAAAATAGCCGGAGAGCAAAAGAGATTTGTTAGAGTAAAATGGTTTGCTAACGAATGGTCGATAGTCGAACCATTTGAAAGAATTTAAAATCAAACATTGCCTACTAACATGGTCAATGGAAGATAATGTTCAAGTTCGTTAGCACTTTTCAACATGCATTTGTTTACACAGTGATCGGTTACGGTAGTTACATACAAACACCGACAAAACATCAGGTACTGAAAAATGTAACTATCCAAAGTCGAACAACAGCAACAACGCATACGCATACGTAAGAAAAAATAACACCAATCGATAACTGGCTAATAAAACACGAAAAAAGGATGGATCCATAGGTGCATTTGGATGGATTTCGCTTCAAGAAAAAAAAACCATCCCGAAAATATGGAATATGAAAAAATACGAAAACATACAACTCAATCAATGGGACATATCGAATCCGACAATCCGAGTATATTGCAGTTATGTTTTGCTGGTCATCGAATAAAAAACGAAAAAAAAAACCGTGTAAATGCACACAAGTAAATATGTTATGCTGTGGATGCCCTACGCGCATACACACATACACAATGCATCAATTTACAATCGATGTCGATTCAATCAAATTGCCAGGATAAATGAAAATAAAAGAAAAAAAATGAGAAATCATACACATGCCTATCGATTGAACATTGTACTGTTTTTAAATAGATTACACGATTCGGTTCTTCACTTTTCAATTCTGTTCGCCTGTATCCTGTATTTTGTGTACGTGTTTTTTTTCTCGTTCGCTCACCGTATTCATTTCGTTGGTTTTCAATAGAGTTTGCAACTCCTGAAAATATTTTGTATCAAAATTAGAATTTTTTTTTTGCCGTCCATTGCAATACAACCCTAAAAGTCTTTTTTTTCTTCTGCATTTTTTGCGCTAGGATTTTCGCATCATTTTATTTTTCCGGAAAAATTGTCTTTTCCATACAAACTGTGGATCCATTCCGATGTGGTATCATTTTTGTGCACGTTTCACTGGGTTTTATATTGTTGTAAATTAATCACACATTCGACGGGTTGACACAATATTCGCATTCAATAGTTCTTGCCAATCGACCAAATTCGAATTAATTGGCTTTTATATTTTCATCATTTCTCTCTTTCTGTTCCTCATCCCGGGGCAAAATATTTTTTGCAAAAATCATTTTCGACTTTCGGCAGGGAGTTTGAGTTCGAGTGTAAAATAATCCGATAGTGTAATGCGTTTAAATATCGCTTTCGATACGTAATCGAAAAATTAAAACAATGAAAAATACACGAATTCCCATTGCATGCCGATTACATTCGCAGTAAATCGATTGAATTCTTCAATGATGTGAACGATGCGATTATTTTCTGACGATTTTATCGAATTCAATTTGTTCTTCGATGTGCAAATATTATTTATCGGAATATGAATTGTATGGCGCTTGTTCCCGGATTCAAAACGTTTTAAAAATGTTTGAGTTTAATCATTTTGGTTTTTGCATTATTATTTATTGTGATTCTGGTATGCGAACAGGCCTAATATTATCTTTTCATTGGCGTATACAGTATACAGAGGCAACCATAAGTCGAGACAGCTTTGCTTGCATTTGGCCTTGTATGCGCAACCGTATTAAGCTATAACAAAATCATTTGCACGTGTGTTAGGGAAATGGCCTCAATATCATAATGAGTCACCTGAACTGAAAATTGACACATCACTGGCGAGTCAAAAACAACGTTATAGTAGCGGTAAAATTAAATATTTGAAAGTTTTCGGTTAAATAAACCATTGTGTAAGTCAGTAAGCCGGCCTTCTGTTCGCTATTTAATTTGTCTATTTATAGTATAAATAAGTTCAATATATTTTTGGAATTGATATGTGTGATCTAAATTACTTTTGTAATTGTGGCGATCGTAAAATAATATCTGGAATTTCGAAAATATCGACATACATATAACAAAATCATTTGCACGTGTGTTAGGGAAATGGCCTCAATATCATAATGAGTCACCTGAACTGAAAATTGACACATCACTGGCGAGTCAAAAACAACGTTATAGTAGCGGTAAAATTAAATATTTGAAAGTTTTCGGTTAAATAAACCATTGTGTAAGTCAGTAAGCCGGCCTTCTGTTCGCTATTTAATTTGTCTATTTATAGTATAAATAAGTTCAATATATTTTTGGAATTGATATGTGTGATCTAAATTACTTTTGTAATTGTGGCGATCGTAAAATAATATCTGGAATTTCGAAAATATCGACATACATCCAAATATGCCGACTTCAAGGCTACCAACAAACATTCAAAGTGTGAGATATTTTGAGTTTCACAATTTCGAATGGAAAATGGAAATAAAATCTATTGATTACGTTTTGCGTTTTGCATTTTGAAAACTTGTACATTGTACATATTCGTATCGTTAACTCATCGCACTGTCATTGTCATTATCGTTGTTGATAATAATTTTTCGATGAATAAGCACAAAGTAGATTAATTAATTGTCTCAAAAGCGACAAAAACATTTCACAATTCAATTTTGGGCTCTTTTTTTTCCACATTTTATTATTTTTATTATCATCGTTTGATGTACAAATTGTGATCAATCTGGAAAAATCACTGCGGTTGACAAATAATCCATTGCTGTATCAATATCGATCCGAATTGAATGATAATAATACGTGATGATTCGGTTCGTCACCGAACTTTGCGCTGCGGGAAAATTGCATTCCATTTGATTAGCTTTGACATTATGCTCAAGATGCGAACCATCACAATTGAAATGGAGTGCAAAAACATTCTAAAACTGAATTGTTCTTTGACCATTCAATATTATTCGTTTTCAGGCGTAAACGTAAATGACAAAGGAAGGTTTGTTTTAATGATTTTTCTGCTTCAGTTTGTCGCCATCGATGGGAGCGTTATTCATTTCGCAGCTCAAATATATTTCGAAATCTTTTGATTTGGTCTTGAGCATTATTATAGTTATTGACATTGGTTGAAAATGTACACGAATTGTTTTATTCCCTTTTCATGTTTATTCGGTTTTCATAGATTGGTTTGTGGTGCTTGTAACGCCAAAGACCAAACAGTCAACAATCAAGATTGAATGGGAAGTGAAAGGATCGCTTCCAGCAAAATACACAATATTGTGATTATCGATTGTTGAAGATAAAATTAAAAGAGCAAAGCGGTATGCAGAGGAGATGAGAACAGTACAGACAAAGAGAAAAAAAATAAAATAAAGAAGAACAAACCGGAATCAAAATGAAGAACGGCATTTTTAAATGAAAAACAAGTTTTGCCATTTTGTAAATGCAATTTTATCAACGCAAATTACCCATTTCTAGTGAATTCAGCAATTTCGATTTGGCATTTGCTTTAAGTTTTTGTATGTAATAACAACACCAACACAAAAAATGAAAACGATAGAAAGTTAAATTGTAATATCGAAAGAATTTCGAATCTTCTTCTCACTCTTTGGCCGCATCGTTTTCGAAGCATAAACAAAACACAATGAAATGCAAATGGAAAAAGTAAAATTCTTTAAAACGTCTCTTCGAACAACAAGAGTTAAGCGTGCGGTGATGGATCCAGCTGTATTAGTGTGTATTCAAATTGTGTGCATTTGAAAAGATCCAGAAATTCTTTGCATTTTCATATTCCGTTTGGATTGAGCATGGGAAAAATGTAATGCCAACACACCCATAACCCATAACACAAACACACACACACACACTGTCTCACTCCTTCACTCCCTTCAAAATGGAGCGAACGCGCAACAAAACAAATTCCATCAAAGACGTCGAAAAGAGTGAAAAAGTGAGGAAGAAGCGACGAATTAAAAGAAATTCGAAAAACGGAAGAAATTTTCTGGAAATATGCACGAATGGTTGAAACTAAACGGGGAAAACTTTTTAAAGAAAAACCATCAAAAGCTGACAGCGCGTAAAATTAGATTACAATTTTTCGATTTCGCATTTTGCTTCGAAATTTAATCGCACAGTCAGTTGTGTGTTGTATCGTATACAAACATTAAACACACCATACACCAATTTTATGAACATGCACATTTGAATGACATTTGAATTTAAATTTCAAACTCATCTCTGGTTTTGGTCTCGAGTATCCGAGAATTCTTTGCCGTTCTTGAAATGTTATTGTTGTTGTTGTTTTTTTTTGTTGGTCAAAACGAGACAAGGCAATGGCATTTGGTGCTCATTGATTGCCTAGACAATAGATCAAAAACAACTTTACTATTTATTCGAAAATCGTATGCTGGCCGCAATTGACAACAATGTTTAGATTTGGAATTGAATTTGTACATGTTGATTCGAATTTCGAATCGATTGCATTGTATCAAACGGATAATATTTGGAAAATGTCAATATTGAAACCATACAGTCTGTGGCTAAACGCAAATCGTTATTACGATTATGGCCATCATTTTGATAAGCCAATGATTTGATGGATGACAATCTTTGTAAAATCCATATGATACACTATTGATGGCCTGCTAATATTCTTATCAGTTTCATGGCAGAGAATTTTCGGTGATTGTGACCTTTAATTAATATCATCATTCTGATGAATATATGTATAATTCTTTTGTACATTTGCAAAATGGAAAACAATGAACCCAAAACCGCATCGCTCATCATCATATTTATGGGTTGCGTTTGATTTACGTTTGCTAGTTGTGCATTGTGTGTTGTCTGCAACAAAAACACTCAGACGACTAAATCAAATGAGAGAGAAAAAAATGAATTTCATGATACGCGCACGTACAAATCATTCATTATTATTATTATTGTGCCAAGCATACATTATTCGTTGCACAAATAAAACATTATGTGCGCACGTGTGTATGCCAATGGAAATGTCCGGAACAAAAACACTCAGACGACTAAATCAAATGAGAGAGAAAAAAATGAATTTCATGATACGCGCACGTACAAATCATTCATTATTATTATTATTGTGCCAAGCATACATTATTCGTTGCACAAATAAAACATTATGTGCGCACGTGTGTATGCCAATGGAAATGTCCGGATTTTGATTGTAAGACATGGAACATGAAACATGAAGAGCATATAATAATAATATTTATTGTTTGTAATGTGTTTATTATTATGTTCATTTTGAAAACACAAATGCCAGCATTGCTCCCGGTGCAGGCATTGTACTGTTGTGTCTTTAGGAAAACGGAAAAATGGAATAGATATAGAACCAAGTAGCAGGCAAACGAGAATTGGAAAACTGGTGAATTATCGGGACATGCATTGTCTTAATGATATTGTGTATTTTAAGTGTAGGAACAATGCAATCCACACCGTGCATCTTCATCAGCACACATATGCCGCCCACAGACAATTGAAATGATTGCGATAATGATGAAGCTGATGATGATTCAATTGATCCGGATAAATATCGTATCCATCATCAACATTGAGCCGAATGGCGTGACCATCGGTCCCATGCGCTCCATTCGATCCACGCATTTCAGGCTTAACTGCACTAAGCATGGCAAACACAGACAATATATTAATAATAATAATAATTCAAAACTGAATTGGTGACTGAACACATACAATATCTATTACAATGGCACTAATGGCCATCGGAATTGTGAATTATGTGAAACAATTAGTTTTCTGATTTATGAAAACCAATTTGTGTCGCTTGCAATAATAATAATAATAATCGTTGTTCCAAATGCAATAATGAAATCAAGTGCGTTTCATTTGGACTTCGATTCTATTCGGTTGTTTGGTTGGTCGGTTCATTGGTCGGTTCATTCACAGCAAACACTGCTGAGCAGTGCATCAGACACCATACAAACGTGTATGTGCGATTATAATTAATTGAAGATTGTTGATTGTTTGCAGAATGAAATCTTAACGAAGAAGTAGATATTTAGCGAATTGCAAGTTGTACTCTTTATCGTATCGAAATGAATTCAACAGATTCTAAAACAATATTTTGACACACACACACACACACACATCCAAAAGAATAGAGAAAAAACTGTGTCTCAAGACGCTTCAATTCAGCTGTGTTTGTTGTTTATATTGAATGAACCAAACATTTTGAAACCATGCTGATGAAAATAATCCAGTTCTTCATTCGTTTCACCACTTTAATATCCACTTCAAACTTGCGATAAATGGACAGGACAATGAAAGACGATTTTCGCTACTGACAAAACATTGTAAAATGATAACAGGAAATGGAAGACCGATTCCATTTAGTAAACTCGATTCGAGTTTGTTACAGATATTATATCAACACCGTTGTCTTTGCATCGTTATCACTTAGCGCAGCATAACTAGAAAATATAAAATGCAAAACGAAGCCAAACACATGAAATGTTGAACACTGAACAGAAAATCAAAATCATTGCAATGTAAATATGCCAAGTGATAGAGCAGTTTTGAGACCAACTAGATTCGATCAGCCGAAAAGCAACAACCATTCAGACAGCAATGATTTTATTTCATTAAAGATTCTCCATTTTTTTTTTTTTTAAGAATCTTCAAACGATCTTTTTTAATTTTTTTTTTCGAATGGAAAAAAATGGAAAACATCATGAGAACTGAGGAAGGTTTCCGTTGTTTTTGCAAACCAAGCATTTGACAATCGTTCAACGAGTGTTCAGAATTCCGAACGAAAACTGGTTTCCATTTTACAATCATTTATATGAGGTTATTTGTAGTTTGAATGAACTCATATCACCTGACTCACAAATCAACACATTCAAAATGCATTTGTTTCGATATCTGTTCGTTTTTTCTTTCTTCCAATGACGTAAATTTGACAGTTGTCACAATCGAATAATAAACATTGAAAATATAAAAAATAAACTTCATTGAACTCATCACAGATCGGGTTTTATTATAATTTCAGGCGTATATATGACAGATTGAGAGTAAAAGTGTTCGAGCTGATCTCACCTTCTGCTCTCACTCATAGCCATTTCCATAAGCGAGAGAAGGGATTGAATATGTGAAAAAACTTGCGAACAGAGCTACAATAAAAAACTCAAATTCCTCCAAGATATTTGATTTCTTTTTCATGAAGAGGATTCCGTTTCGCGACAAAATTCGAATATTACCGAAAACGGATTCCATTTTACGATCATTTCTATCACAAATAGTGAAAAATTGAAAGCGACCACCAAAGGTAAAATGGACACGCATAATCAATAAAAAAAAATAATGGCCATTGGCTTGAGCATTTAAACATCCCTAGGTCAATGAATGATATCAAGTTTTGATGTCTCGAAGTCTTGTCACTCTTTTTCTCTGACAGTTCAAACAGTCAACAGGGGTAAAAATTTCGTTCGTTTTCGATTGGTGTGAATTTTTTTTCTCTAATTTCAATTGGATAAATAAATTTTAGTGACAAAAAATGGAGCAAAAGCGATATTTGTTAGTGAACAGTTAATGAAGAACTTGCAAACATATAAATAGAATCTTGAAATCTATCGTAGTCAGTCGGTTGTCTGCTCTCGTTAAAACAATTTATTATTCTTCAGAAATGAGATCGATAATAATTTTAATTAGGTTCGTTGTCGGAGTTTTGTTAGTGATTGTAAGTACATGGCGGACGACGATAAAATTTTTATTTTATTTCGCTACGAACAAACGTTCACCGGAATCCAATACTATCGCATACATGCGAAGACGCATGTTTAGGCTGCTTTGCGCGATTTTCGCATTTTGTTTTATTCGGATCTTCTTCATTTTTGAGGAAAACACGGCCGAAAATACATGTATGCGATAGTATATACAATATTATTGGAATTCGGTGAACGTTTGATCACAAATAAAACAATTCGCTTAGGTTCCAACTGGCGCCCGAGCCGAATCGATCACCGAAATTTTAGGAAGAATGTCGCAAAACGGGGAAACAATTGATGGGATATTTAAGCCATCGATAAATGGGTCCCTTGGTTCCGGCTGGTTTGGCACCACATGGAAAGGTTCGCTTTTTCAGCCTATTTCATAGTAAACAGCAATTTATAGAATATACAATTTATATCATTCGAAATGCACAGGTCAATTATCTCCGTGCGATAATATGGAAGTTGCGATGAAATTTTCGCAATTCGAATCATTCGATACTACGAAAATAGAGTATGCGACTTATTCGCATTTGAATGCAATTAATAATTCAGATGTTCGCAAATATGGAATTCCAACAGTTCATTATTATGGGCCTTGGAAAAATTTCAAATTGATGGCACTGACATTACGCGATTCCAATTATCAACAAAGAGTCCAAAATGGTGACATCAGAGCAACGGATCTTCTGATCGCATGTCGAGAATTTGTTAGAATAATCAAATACATTCATAGCAGAGGCATCATTCACAACGACTGTAAAATTCAAAATATTATCATTCAAAATGGTCAGGGATTCATTTATGGTAAATTAAAATATTTCTCAGCATTTTGGTCGCAATAAATAAAATTAATCAGTTCGCAATTTTCAGATTTCAGTTTATCGATGGACATGAACGAATTCAACCTCACGGAAAATATAGGCCATGCAAAAGAGGACTTCAAAAGATTTCTTTATTCATTGTTCACACTTGTTGAACCGAAGCAAAACTGGCATTGGCTTGGATTCGATCATGAAAATGCAAATCGAATGAGACATAATATAGGTTTCGTAAATGATCTTGCCAATGATGCGGTAAGTTCAAAATTTTTACAATTTTTCAATTGACACGATCACTTATAGATTCTTTTATTTCGAAAATATATTGAACAGAGAACGAATAAAGGCAAACCATTCAGCGGATTGAGGAGGGTTTTGGTTGAGTTTGCCAAACATGCGTGTGACAAGGATTCAGCGAGTATCAGAGACTTCACGGGTATTCCATTTTACGATGAATTATATCAAGTTATTTGCAATGAAATGAAAGTATCCGGATCCATTGCATCGATACCAGATCCATTTGGTCTAGTAAACTGGACTCGTGCACCAGTAAAATATGAATTGTTTGAAATTGAATATGCTGACCGAATACGAAATGCAAGAGAAAATTCGAAAACCACAAACAAAGTCGATAAAAAATCATCGAAAACAAAAAAAGGAAGAGAAACATGTGGACGAAAAATACCATCAACATTTCAGCCCCGTCTTGTGCAATCTACAACTTACACTATACATACATAAAAATAAACCGTGAAATACTGTTATTTCTTTTTTTCATTTTCTTTTTTCTTTTTTTTTTTTTGTATGCATCAAAGCCCAATGCATTTTGTTTCAAAATAAAAAGCCCTGCAAACTCAACAACTTTTCTCTGATTGGTTTGATTTCTACGTATTGTGACTTACGAGCTTATTTCTCACTCTTTCTCAATAAATCTACCATTGCGATACATCTTATACATTGCTACATCGCCTGTTCCAAATGGAATAAAATGGATAAAATCCAAAATGGAAACCAAAAAAGAATACGAAAAACGGAAAATTTATGTTGACATCGAATCTTTTGCCTGATATACATTTTGCAGCGTATTCTTGTTTTTTCCCCCTTTTTCACTTTGATTGTATTTAACAAAATATCATAACCTAATGCCGTTTTTATCATTTGATTATGTCATTTTATTTAAAATAGTCACAGCCGAAGCCATCCACTCGCCACCACCATCCAAAAAATATTTTTATGGCTTTGACATTATTATTATAGTTATGGAAGGGCAGATGTAATAAGTCGAATAGTAGCAGTGAGATTGAGACTGAGAGCATGCAAAACCATATATGGAAATGGTACGCAATGATTCGGATGAATCCTTTCTCGAAAGAAATGTGAAAACAATGTTTAGTTTTTAAAGATTTTGGTGCGTTAGTTTGGAATCGAGAACTGTCATAAGAATGAATGGCTTTTCAGTTGTTCGGGCTATTGTAACTGTTGTTACCAAGAAAATAATCCCATTTTTTGACATGGATCTGGTTGCGGTTGCATAAAATTCTCTTCACCATCTGGTATTCTTCTTCTCATTCGTGAGCCGAAACTTAAAGAACAAAATGCCAATCGTCTTTCAATTTAGATGGATTTAATTCTGTAGCGCTTTCACTTCGATATCGATCCCGCATCGTTTTGGCACTTACAAAGACAAGAAATAAAACAGAAATCCAATGCAAATTTGAATCGCATTTTTATCTGAATTTTAGATCAGATTAATAGTATATTATAGTTAGTGCGATTTGGCTGCTTTATTTTTATGCGGTTTACTTGCTATCGATTTGACTGTTTCTTTTCATGTTCAATAATAATCAGATCATGGACAATCGGAAAGTGTCCACACAAAGCACCATATCTCCACAATTCATCAATGACTGTCAACGGCATAAAATTTATGCGTATACAATCTCAACTATTTTCATAATGTTTCTTGCACCGTTCATCGTTTCTTTTTCGTTTTGAAACATTATGAATTCTTTGTTCGCTTATTCCATTCCATTCCATTCAATTTGATTCTTTTCAATTCTTTTTTTTTAGGGAATTTTTTTTTATAAATGTTTCGATTGCCTTGTATTTGTTTGGCCAGATTTTGATTCGAATCGTTTCAGTTCGATAGTATGAACTTTCTGACATTTCGGCATCGTAGCGACAAAAACGACAACAACAGCGACATACAACATTTTTATGTTTAAAATTGAAAAAAGAAACGATAAAAAAAAGACCAAACGATGGAAATTTCCAAGCAAGAGAATTAACTGCCCTATGGTGGTTTCCATTGCCGTCATCATGACTTTTGAGCACTAGGTCTTTCATGTGTATGTAATATTTTATATGTTTAACGTTTAGCCTTTTGTTCATTTTTTGCAAACACATTTCGCTCTCAACTCAACTGAATGCAAACTGCACTGTCGTTGCGTTATTATTTTTCGATTTAATTTTTTCTTTTTATACCGATTTCTTTTCTTCTATTTTTTTTTTGCCATCTTCTTCGGTCGATCGGTCGGTTCTTCTTTTAATACCTACTTGAACCGATTCGATAATATTTTTCATTTTTTCATGCGCTTTGTAAATAAAATTACACACGACTATGAGCTCCTAATTGTCTTCAGTATCCAAGTGCCCGAGTGCACTGTACGGTGTATGGTGCATCATACATTTCATGCATTCACATACGTTACGATCGCTGGAGAAGTGCGAAATAATGGTGAAAAACTCGTTTTTTTTCTGTGCAAACGCTCGTTGTTCACTCTTCAAAAACACTAAATCAATATTCAATACAATAAAATTGAATGTGTTTTTTTTTTCACGAACAACCATCGAAGACGACGACGACGATGACAACAATAAAATTAACGATATTTTTTTCGCTTTTGTTCATTCTCTTTCTGTTCGTTCGAACAGTCAACAGTCAATACAGTCTTTGGTGGCTTTTGTGCTGCGTGCTGCTACAGAAATAAACTCCACTTTGTGAAATATAAATAATGAGAAATGAAAACCAGCAAATTTCATGAATATAAATTCTTTGAACATTCAATCGTCTTTATAGGATGAAATGAAACCCACAACGATTTTCAACCAACCAACCAACCAACCAATAATCGAAACACTCTCATTCTCATTTTTAGTCTTATTCTTAATCTTCAATGCGTTTAATTTTGCTCTCGCTCTCTCTCTCTCCTTCTCTCTCTTTTCATTGTTTCGTCTTCTCATGTGCGACACACAATTGTAGGCACGATTCCACGGTCTTATTTTTCTTCCTTTTTGTTTTTGGTTCACTGTATCTGCCAACTGCCAACTGCCAACTGCCAACGACTGAATCTGGTTTCAATACACACAAAAATATGTTTTTCCGTGCCAATGTATTTTAATCACAAATGCGAGTATATTTTCTTTTTTTCTTTAAATAATATTATTTATGTATACAAGAGTGGGTTTTTTGAAATACCTGAGACCATGTTTAGTTGGTTGGTATATCGCGATAACATGGCAACATTGATTGTTTAACACTTTATTTTCAAGTAATTTTTCATGTTCACATCAATAATGTGTCGTTGATGACATTTTGATGTATCGTACGACACCATTTTAATATCAACTATCAACTGGATCAAGATCACTTAAACAATTCGTTGTTAAAACGGTAACTATTCAATCACATGATGAATAGGGTTATATTTAATTTGTTGTTGTTTTTTTTTCTCATCTTGTTTCAAATGAATATAGATTGTTTTCGAAATTGAGAATGGTTTCAATTGTTTGAGAAAATTTTGAACAGATCTAGACATTAAAACACAAATAAATGAATATATGAGTCAATGCGTTTCTAATTTAATTATCAGGAAATAGCTGCGACGAAAATGGTTTCCTTTGGTATATTCAGTTTCCGGACTTGGCATTGTATGACAACATTGAATGTCCAAACACTGAAAATATTCAATGCGCCAATGGTTGAAGCTTTTATTGATCAATTTATATTTATCATATGCATAAATTTGTTTTTGAAATTTATTTCGCATTGTTGCAAAATTGAGATGTGATGCATGGGGGAATACACGCACAATATGGTAAATACGGTGTGTAAAAGTGTTTGTGTATGTCGGTTGTGTCCATGCATTGTACAACAAACAAATCGCATCGTTTAAATTTTGTTTGCCAATCATATTATGGCTTATGTGGTTATAATGAAGCGGCAACCAATGGCTCTTTCCCCTTAATCCCAATTGTAGATGCATTTCGATCCACATCTAACTATCACATCCATATCTATACATATGTAATATCCATTCGATTGAAGTTTTCAATGCACTCAAACACTGAATCATTATTGACGTATTCAGTACCATTAATTCATTTAGAAAATAGACTTGGAATTCAACAGTTTGATTTATGATCTGCACGAGTTGTAGCAAATCGGATAATTAATTATTTATCCATGATAAATATATTTTCAATGTTTGGTATTTGGTCTTTGACATTCGGTGTTCAGTGTTTCAGGTATTTTTGCATTATTATTATTACTATTTGTTTCGATTGCATGCACGCCATAAATTCAAGTTTCAATTTTTTGATGTTTTTTTTTCGGGGTTTTACGTGTTTTTTGCCCGAAAAAAAATTCGATTCCTCCGAACATTTTCGAAATTATAAATAGCATTAACAAAAAGATTGAACTCCAAAATAATCGTTTATCATCTATCACATGTATGCACATTGCACATTCCATTCGGCAATGTTCCGATCGAAATAATGTTGGCAACCGAAAATTTATTATGCTCGATGTGCATTCTTTCACTCTGTCATGTCTGTCTCTCGTTTTTTTTGCTTTCACTATACATATGTATATCTATTTCATTCCCGTCGGTGCATTTTGGGCCAAATCAAAAATGAATCGAAAGATGGTTTCGAAACCTGGTTAAAAGAGTGGTCCATCATAACACTAGAATCATTATTCACTTTCTATTCGCACATTCGTATCGTATCGTATCGCTGGCATGAGTTATGGTCATTGCTTGTCATTGTCGCCATCGTCAGTAACCATTTTTGAAGTGCCCATCTGGTGAAATATTTTTTTGCTCAATATTTTCTCATGGTCGAACGACGGAAGGAAAAAATCTTTTTTTTTTTTTAAGTGAAGCAAAAAAAAACATAACACCACACAGATCGTAGCCGGACCCGATTAACTGCCATAGTTTATGCAGCTATTGAAAGTGCAATTATTTCCTGTTGGGAAATATTCGAATTTATGGATTTCAGTTAAGGGACGAGAAAACGAATGACGAAAGAGACAAAAAAAAAGAAAGCATGAGTTTTTTATTCAAAAAGAAAAAAATTCTATCACACAAATTTTCGGCTGCCGTTGCCCTTTCATTTGCCAAATGGTTGTAACATTCATGTATGTAATGTAATGCTGTGTTTGCAACCGGTAGCAAAACAATTTTTTGTTTTTTGTTTTTTTTTTTCAGTGAAAAAAGCTCCAACTCACAAGTTTGTCATGATCGTTATAAGTGTAATGGTGTTGTGGGGCGCGCATTGTACATTAATGAAGCCATTTTTCTCTCACATTTTGAAGTTTGAACCTTTAGGGGAAAAAATGTGTTTGTGCAGCCTGGGCATATTAGTTTGTAGTTTGGAAAATTTTCAAATGTGGTTTTCCTTTCACCTTCCACACACTGTGCACACAACTATTTATTCCGAATAAAAGAAATCATTTACCAAAATGATTTTAACTTTGGTTTTTTTTTAATGCATCACCAAAGCTTAAGTGATAGCATTTTTAATTTCCAACTTGAAAACCACACTCTTGACAGTTATTGCAATACCGAGTGAAAATTTCGAGCAAGCCGTTGGATTTGTGCATAGCCTGTCGTATCGTTCCGTTGCATTTAAATATATGTAGTAAATTGTGAACTGTTTTGCACATTGTTGGGAACCGCCGAGACACGAGCAACACAGAGAGAGAGAGAGAGAGAGAGAGAGACACGAAGTGGCACATACATGAAACATTGGAAATTGGAACCCAGGAACGCTGGGAACGGGCAAAAAGTGTCAGAAGGGAAAGTAATCGTACACCCAACATAATTTATAGTTAGACAAATTTAGCCCGTAATGGTGTCAAATTCTCTCTTATGCTACGTATTTCATTCGGTTTATGTCTTGTCGTATGCAACAATAAATTTCATTTCGCTTTTCGCCGTCGTGCTTGCCTAACCCAATCCAGCCAACCAACGGTGTATGCATGTATGTGTATTGCTCATTTTTTGGAAATGCATATATTAGGATTGAATTGGATTATGTTTATATTTTCTATACATTCAAGTACATTCGTTCGTTCTTAAAATCCTCCATATCATTCATTCATTCATTCATTCTTTCGCCCTAAACTAGATTCAAACACACACCAAACCCGAATAAACCATAAACCTAGAATTGTATCCAAAGCTTTTGTTGCCTTGAGTTTTATGTTGTTTGTTTTTTGTTTTGTTTTTTTTTTAATGCATTTTCGGCGAATCGATACATTTTCTGTGAGTTTTGGATACAATGTTGAACTATTTCTATATATCTATTGTAGTGTCACCGATATTCCGGTATGTGCGTGGCCAAAATGCACACAACAATATATTGTGCATATAACATTTTGTGTTCCAATTTGCATTCGACTAGTGCAGACGGTGAATGTTGTTCAATGATCAGTAAACAATCGAAATTAGACTATTAGAAATTGGTTTCGTTGGAATCATGTGTGCCATCCTAGGGGTTTATATCCATTCGCGGATGCCAAAACATTCATGGACATTCGCAGGCATTCGCAAGCATTGGCAACTATTCGTAGGTATTTGCATGTATTCAGCAGCCCTTATATGTGTATTTGACTTGTACTACATGAATGTCAATACGATTCCTAGCACCGTTGCTGGTATTGTTAATGCTCCATTTTTCTCTCTATTCGAATATGCTTACAATATATGTATTTATACATATGCTGTGACGATAAGTTTGACAAATAATATAATCGAAAAATATAAAATGAACTATATCATCAAAATTATTTTATACTTCTTGGCAAATTTCATTTAAAAGATGGTTGCAACACTACTTGCAGACGTAAAATTTTATAAAATCCACATTTAAATGAAAAATTTAATCGAAGAAGAAAACCAGAATTTTCTTAAATTTCCGAACTTATAGTAGAAATATGTTCATAAAACCAACTTGATCTGTCAATTGAATTTGAAAGTGATCGAAATTATATCATAGATATTCGTAACATCTGCAAAAAAAT
>GL501565.1:204575-214713 GCA_000149185.1 Mayetiola destructor
ACACACACACACACACACACACACACACACACACACACACACACTCATTCAAGTAGGAAACCCAAAAAAATGAAAGAAAATCGATGTGATTCATCTCATTGATACCGATGAAAACCGAAGAAATGGAAACGATTTCTGTTGTTGTGGCGTCTTTTTATGCATTGTTCCAGTTGAATCGCATTAAGCATTTCAATATTGAGATGACATTTTCATTAAATCACATTGCATCTGAGGGAACATCGTTCAGTTTCGCAGAAACGGAAAGATCGTCGAACTTAAAAGACTTTCAATTACGTTCATTTATCAAAATAATCTAATTTCAAGCCGTTGATTTTTTTTTCCTTCTCTCACCCGTTTCCGTTGTTGGCGTATCGTTGAAAAAAAAAAAACGTTTCATTGTTCCATTGCCTTGAGGTTTTAAGCGAGAACAAAGCTCACGGCCACAAATAAACACTAATGAAAATTAAGTGAAAAATTGTGCATGAGACATGAATTTGTGAGAATACTGCGTTACCGTATTTTGCTGCTCAACAACAATTTATCGAAAGTCAGAGCCAAAGCTGTACGGTATCCAGCATCCATGGCATCATTATTTTCACTAAGGTAATGTTAATTCATGTTTCACGCGTTTGCCATATCAATGATTATTGTGATTGGGATTGGGATTGGGATTGTATGTACGACCTTATCCCTAATTGCAAATCCATGTTCGAGCCATTAAATGATTTATTTTTATTTATTTCATTCGTTTTCTTTCTCTACACAGACACAGACACACACACACAACAAACCGATTTGGTCGAAAAATTAATTTGAGAATATGCAAAACGAGCAAAACGAAGAAAATGTAAAACAAAATTGAAATTGAAGAATCTCAATCTGTATTGGATTCGAATGTGTTTGTGTGCGAATTGAAAGTCCATTGAAGCCGTAATAAAACAAAAATAATATGCTTTCCTCTTGTCTCTTGTCACAATTTCGACTGTCATAGCGAACATTTTGTGCATGCAATCAAGTTGTTGTTGATTTTTTGCTTTAAAATTTTTGGATCTGACTGTGAAAAAAAATGTATATTTCGATTGCAGCTAGAGTGAAGCCAAATCATTGACTTTTTAGACGACACAATTTACCTCCTCCTTCTCGCACACTTTACGATTAGTGGCCAAAAAACCCAAAATGTGCCCGATACCATTTCGCAGTTTGCGTATGGCCAATGTCCAATTCGGATCATCATTGATTCATTTTGCTAATGCACGAAATGTATATGTTTTGGTACGATTTCAGCTCATTTGAGCTCTAAGCAAAATTCATTTATGATTCAATTGCATGACGCAAATGGCAATTAAAAACTATTTCAAAGTAAAAACTGAATTAAACAAACCGCATCCACATCAACACGCATATTATATCGAACACACTGTGTTCTCTTTTTTCTCTGTCTCTCTCCGTCTCTTTCTCTAACTAACACGAATAGAATTTCATTATAACATGTTCGTGTACGTCCCTTTTTGAAATTTTGAAACCTAATATTATAACCAAATGATATGCATATATGCAATGCAACGTGTAATGGTGCAGTCGGGCTGTGTATTGTGTATATCTGTATACTGTAGTTGCGTATCGAGGATAGGCAAAAGAACAGGAAACCGGGAAGCAAGGAATTGCTATAAAAGCTGCCATAATGATCGAATCAGCAACAATAACGGGTGCATTGGAGTGTATTTGTTTTGGGAAGTGTGGGCATATGGGGCAATAATAGTTAAAAATAAACCTCATTATCTTGACTCATATCCGGTTGCTAACAAGTGTTGTGGAAAAGCCGAGACCGAATTGGAATATATAAAGAGCAAAAAAAAAATTCCGAATAAAACAGCAAATTACCCAACAAGAGAACCATAACGTTTTTATTTGTCGGCCCTTCTTTCATTCGGTTGTATGTGTGTGTCTGTTCGTGCATTTGTGATGAATTCGTGATGTGCAAATTACAAAATATAATAAAGAGTGTGTAAAAAACAAGAGTCGACCACATTAATTGTGAATTGAATGGTCGCAAATTTTCAATTGTTTACTATTTAAGCATAATGTAACACGGAAATTATGTTGCGGTGATCGACTGGATCGGTCGAATGTGCACAAAAAAGGGGTGCCCGTGCCCATTTTATTTTCCATGTTGAACCTTTTCAAAATCACAATAATAAAATAATAATTCGGATGATATTCACCAATGAAACGAATACAATTATCATTATTATTATGTTTTTGTTTGGACAATTGGAAAAAGGGGAAAATTTCGGAACGAAAATCATTCGGACGTATGTTTTTTCTTTCGATTTCATTATATATGTAAATGTTATGCATGAAAAACCATTACAATTGCCACACATTAAATTTATTCGAATGAATTTCCATGTGGTTTTTCGATTCATAAGATTGGATATGGACGAGCATGCAGATAAAATAAAACATATTTTCTTTCTTTCATTTCCATTACGCAATAGTTTGGAGCTTCGGAAACTTCAACATGAAGCACAATGTGTTCATTTGGGTTGATAAAGGTTGGGAATATGCATTATCATTATTTCATGTGTATTATCACACTTAGAAGCCAACAAACATTTAAATTCCATTCCGACAGAGTTGCTCGGCTATTAAAAACCCATCCCAAAGCTTAACAAAATGCTTTTTGAGTGCTATGTCGAAAAATCAATAAACACTTGAACATCAAATTCTCGAATATGATTTTAATTCATTGTGAAATGTGTCAATCATTTATAACAAACTGAGTTTTGTTCAGAAACCTTATCCGCCCTCAAAAACAAAAAAAAAAAAAAAAAGAAGAAACACAAACCAATCGATTTTCATTCAGTCAATAAAAACAGACTTCACCATGACCTACCTGTGAGGTAAGCGATGATGATGGTTTCGTTTTTTGGTTTTGGTTATGTGTCCCGGTTCTCAGTTTTCGTTCAATTTATAGTAATTTTGGTATGCGTGCAAATTGCCTGCATTGCATATAGAATGTAGAATGCACAACACTTTTGCACCATCCAAAGCCAAATACATTCCAATACATAAATAACATTGAATTAACACGCTGTTGCATTGATGTGTTCGGTGTTCAGCGCTCCAAAATTGGCAAAGTGTGATCAAAGCTTCCAAGCCGATTATAGACAGTTAACGTTAACGGTGAAATATTTTAAATATTCATCTCATTTTTCGTTTTTGTTGTGTATTTCTGCTATGGATTCGGTATTCGCCAATGTATGTTTGTTCACTTTATCACAGTCAACCAAAACTGACAACGATAACAATGCTTTAGCTTTTCAAATAGTATCAAAACTTTTGGTTTAAATGCATAAACATAGAGTTGTCTTTTATTGGCATTGCCATGGCACGGTGTTTAAAATCGGCATTGCGATGCCATTCAATTCAATTTGCGATGCCAGTGTGTGTGTGTGTGTGGTGGTGTGTGGGTGTGTGCTCATGTCGAATACATTTTGTTAGTTTTGAAAACCACTTTATCTTCAGTATTTCGATATGTTCATTGATAAAGTGTGATTATTGTATTGTCGTATGCATAACGCGTATAGACAGACCGAAAATGTTGCACCCAAACTCCAAATCATTTACAATATGATATTAATGGCTGACATTCTAATGCTTTGGAATCTCTTCGAATGGCTAAAAATATTTGCACATTGCAATCATTTTGTAGCACACATTCAGGATGAAAGATGGAAAAAGGTGAGATAAGAGAGAAAGAGAGAGAGAGAGAGAGAAATGAGGATGATATCGCTTACCAAAATGAAATATGATATTGCGTACCGCAAAATAAAGTGTCTATGCAATTTAAACAGTGTCAGTTTTTGTGTATAGACGAATATGCCATCTATTTATATGTATGGCTGACTGTTTGTCTGTTCGTGCCATCATTTTCATTTTCGAGACAAACGATGTACAATTTAACGGTGCTTAGCCGGCAAAATGCTTTTGGTGTCAGCAAAATCGATTTCTGTTCGACGAAACTTTGTATTTTCCATTTTCCATATTTGATAAGTAAGCAACATTTTAATGCGATCGACACATTCAAAAATTATTTCCATCAGTTCAGACATTCATCCAGCATCATTTTGCAAAAGCAAATCTCTTGCTTATAAAATGATGCGCTTATTAAGAGAGTATTCAAAGAGGATAATAATTAAAGTGAGGAGCGATCATTGAGCATTACACACAAGTTAGCAATGGCTTGAATGTTACTGTGCTTTCCAACGAAAAATGTTCCGGTATTGTAATAACCAATTGAATTAAATGCACAATGCCAAAAACAGGAAAAACGAAAGAAAAAAATGGCGAAGAGAAAATACATTTTGATCAATATTTGAAAGAATTGAAACTTGAAACCATGATATGTTCGGAGGCTATCATCGAAATTGAATAGGCCATATGATGGCCAATGTATATAATGTGCACTGTGCACTCATTTCAAATCGAATGAATTTATATAAATTAAAATTGATGGAATTTGGTTTGATTTCATAGCTGACAACCATCCGGGGGATTCGAGCATTATCATCATCGTGCTCATATCTCACGTGTTTGGAAATTTTCAAAATTTATTATCATTATTCGGTCATGTGTCTACGTTATGTTTTCATGTTAAATAACAGTACAATATTTTTGTCGAAAATTTGCATAAATGTTTGGATTTTGTTGTGAACAAAATGCATTGACAGGAGTCTAGCGTACAGTGTGCGTTCGTATGTAATATGTAATGCTTAAATATTCACAACTAAACTGATCACCATCATCGTTTACGTATCTTCTGCACGTTTTATTTTTTCTCAAGTGTTGGCTAAACTATTTTCCATTTGCATAATCATTTTCGCTGTTGATGCTAATTTTCGTTGACGTTCATGCAGCCTGGATAACTTTATACATTATGTGGGAGACAGTCACAAACGCACACAAAATCCAAACAGGTCAGAGTAAAATGTAAAATTAACCGCCAACCGCCAGCACAATACGAAAAAAAGGAAAAAAATTTGGAAAAATGTACACCACATCTACCACATTTTATGCATGAAAATTACAGTGCAACATTTTTCTTCGCGCTTGCTATTTTGTTGTGTGCAGCTGTACAGTAAAAAAAGTATAATCTGGGCTATCAATTGAGCTTTCAGGCATTTCAAGAGCCTGTTCATGATATATTTTCATTTAATTCGGACTTTTACAAACTTGAACTTTTTTCCAATAAAATTTATGTTGGATTCGATGCTTTCAGGTATTTTTGCATCTTGCCTTCAAGAAAATTTATTTCAAAAAACATTTCTGTTTTCCATAATAAGCCACATCGCACTAATTTATGCATATGTATGCCCATTGCCCAGTGTACAGTATTACAAAATTTGAGAAAATTCACACTTTGCCACACCAAATGGAATGTCGACTATGCCATACATATGTTGAATGTGTTGAATCCGTTTGGATCCAGTGGAATCAAATTGGATCACATGAGCGATTATCATATGCGGATTTTTCATTGCAAAAAATGGTGACATCTTTTGTTCGAGATTCGTAGTGGTGATAATGAGAGAAAGAGCACCGATGATTGAAACCAGTTTCACACACCATGGACAGTGTACAGGCTTATATTTGTTCGATCGATGAATGTTTCCGTAATTCCGAGCGCATAAGCCCACAATACGCGTATTCATTATTTTATCATTGGTAAAATGGTCCACCATCATTCATCAACAATCAAAAGTTTTGATTCAAAACCACTCACCGCTTAATGGCTCTTGGTTGAGAACACGAATCGACCAAAAAGAAAAAAGAAAACAAAGGCGAGAATCTAGGCAAGAAAAAGGGGATCGAAAAACTTCTGTTACTGTAGCCAGAGATTAATCCACTTTTAGAATCGAATAGCAGCCAATTTATGTACCGGTTTCGCTTGATAAAGCGTCCGGGCATTTGTTGTTCGTTCATTAAGAATGTCATGAATATGCAATTTTGGATGTGAAATGTGGGTGCGTGACAAACAGCCTGGACAACGGAAATCATACACATATTGCTTTTTTTTTTCAATGGACAACAAGAAACGTAGAGACTTTTTGCTTTTTGGCCGTCAGCCGTCAATGTTTCGAAGCACTTTGGTTTGAGCTCGATTCTAGGAATTTTCTATTTAATTTCTGCAATCTCACAATGATTTTCCATTTTATAAATATAAATAATAATTATCGGACTGAGAGTAAAAACAGTTTAACTTTTCTCATCTCTTGCTCTCGCCTAAGGAAATGTCCATAAGTGGAAGCAGAAGGTGAGATACGTTGAATCGTTTTTACTCTCAGCCACACAATTATAATGAAAAAATGTGTGTGAGATGTGGAATCAACCACTTCTCATCGGGTCCCGTTAATGCAATTATTTAATATGGAAAAAGTCAAACGATGGAATTCATTAAGTGAATGCCTGCGCATGGATTGTTGATATGTTATTCATCAAGGGGCGAATGGCAGAGTGTATGCAGGTTTTATACGCCAGTATACATAAAAGAAAACAGAAAATCAAAATAGAAACAAAAAAACTGACTCTTTCATTGATTGCTATCGAAATAAACGGATAAGAGAATGGATAAGCAATTAACAAAATGAAACTGTTGACAAGAACAGCAGCAGCAGCAGCAGCAATGGTAGCAAATGCATTTTTTGATATCAAACACTGGCCGCCGTACACAGAGAAGAAAAAAAAACCCTTCGAATACAGAACAGAGACGAGCTCTGATCAAGGATGAAAAGATGACAGCCGCTGAAACGGATGCATAAAATGGGGCGATCACCTTGATTAAATTTTTCATTCTCTCTTTCGAACATTTTTTTTTGTTGCTCTCTCATGTTCTCGGCTCGGCTCGATTTCGCACATTTTTCTATTTTCAATCAACAACAATAAATTAGCGTGAGCAATTTTTCTCCATCATCAAACGCCACAATTCAATGAATGCGATAAATACAATGCAGCAATTAGTTTTTTCCCCTATCTCTGTACTCTGTACTCTGTATGTACGGCAAATCATAAATGCAAACGAATATCTTCGAAGTATACACGATCGCTTAAGCAATTGCCAAATGCATTTCAAAATGAAAATCAAAATGAAAAATCAGTTCATTGGTAATTGTGTTGTCGATTTTTCAATTTCTCACATTTTTTTGATTGGATTCAAATGCGTCCATACACCAACCATTCATTCTTTATTTTCCGTTCCATTCTGGGAATTTATGGTTTCGCTTTAAGCACTGTTTTTGTAATTTGATCAATATTGAACAACGCACAGGACACCATATTATATTCCGATGAATCATTTGTTTCTTTTTCATCATTTCTCGTCATACTTCCGATGATGATGATGATGATGAAAAAGTTTTTGTTGAGTTGTTGACGTTAATATTCAACGTTCAATTCATTTTATGCTTATCGAAAAACTGCTGACAAATTAATAATGAGAAAATATTAATAATAAAATGGAAGCATGTGACCATTGGGGCTTCAGCAAATCGCATACCAATCTTGCATTGAGAAATTCAAATGAAAACGAAATGTTGAAAAATTAAAATTTTGCCAACAAATTTATTATATCCCATTTATTATGTTCCAAGATTCCCGTATGTTCAATTTACATTGGTGACATTTCAGGTGAAAAAGTTCACCTTCATCGTTTGCTCGATATTGTCATCCAACAATTATTAACTTTTCCATTGCAACAAACGAATGTTAATAAGAAATTAAAATATTTTTTTTATATGAAAATGAACGGTGTACAGTGTACAGTGTACATCCATCCATACATTTATATGATTATTACAGCTAACACATACCAAAACCAAAAGTAACAACAATTGTTGAACTGTGGCCAAATTTCATCATATCAAAAAGGTCCAATAACAAAAAGAAAAAAAAACTTTTATTCTCTTGATGCTTAATGTTTGATGTGGTCTTTTGAAAATAAATTTCCATTAGTTTTGAAATAATGAGCGCATTTGACATATATAAGTTATAAGTGTATAGAAATATTTGGCTTTTGTTATGCATCGAAAACCATCGCTCATACTACCATTATCATCATCATTTATCCAGTGAGGGTAAAGTAAATGTAATGTTAGGTGTTCAAGGACCCATGGACCATAAATTTGTCAACGGTAATCGCTTATCGTATTTATTAATCTTAAAATAAACAGTTTTGCCTTGACATTGTTCATTAATTGGTTGCCACAGACATGATTCTTTGCATATTCAGCCAATGGTAAACCATCAAATATTATTATTATTATTATTGTTTGGATCAAGGGTAGATGATTTGGGATCGGTGAAACAAAACAACTTCTCGAAACACAAACTTTGAAGCATATTTTTCCATTTGCATTTGTTTTCTTTTTCTTTCTCTATCTCTGGCTTGACTTATTCCATTCAAACGGTTTCATTGTCATTGACTATTGCATTGTTTGCGTGTGTGTGTGTGTATGGATGTGTGTGGAGCTCATCTCATTTCGTTTAAGGTTGCTGTCACCCATTTTTCATATTGTCTTTTCATTGTTTTCTCTTGTTGGCTCCCTTTGGCCCTCTTTCTCAATTTCGCACTTTTTTTTTGCATTCGGTTATCGTTTCACAATGGAAACATTGCAAACAGTAAGGGCTCAAAATGAACGGAATACTTCACATTTGGATCATTCATTTATTCATTCATATTTTGGGCTACATTGTACAATTGTACAGCGCTTCCCGACTACCCGGGAACAAGTTCAGAGAAATTTCCGCACAAATCTCTGTAAGTGTGGAACAACTTTTTTTTTTATATGCATTAACATGTACGACTTTAAGTGCTTTGGCTACGTTGATTTGTTAAATTATAAAATGTACAATGTACGATGATGCTTGAAGCTTGAAGGCTCACATGGCATTGCATCGCATTGATTATTATCATTCAGGATAGTTTAAACCGGTTGGTTTTTCTTATTTCCCTCTGTTTTTCCATTGTTTTCAAAAAATTTTTAATATCATTTGTTGTTGGTGTTGTTGTTGTTGTTGCTATTTCATTCAACTCTCTATTCAGTTCAACCCATTGCATTTTGCATCTATTGTGGAATATTGTAATGATTAGATTGTCGTAGCTGTCAGACACCCATGGGAATTATATTTGCTCTTGTGTTTATATGCATTAATGTGGATGTGTGTGTGTGTGTAGCCATTCGGTATCCGGAACTCGATGTGTATGGAAAATCACGTGAAAAAGAAAAATCGATTTACATTTTCCGTACTTCAAACGCTGGATTCTGGACCGATCACAGCGGTTTAGTTTGGCGAAGACACACACACATACTCCTACAGACACAAAATCACATTTTTTCTCATCCAACAGAGTGACGCGTCGAATGCCATTGCCACCGTTATCTGCAAAATGGCAACTGAAAAACGATTATTTGAGAGCATTTGCTCAGGGCAATTTGTTCAGAGTAAATTGTATTTCTATGCATCACAGGTGCATTACTTTATTTGGTATAGTTTTTTTTTCTTATTTTCTTTTTATTTTATCATTTTTTAACAAAATTGATCAGACTGAAACAGATACAGACAGAAACGATAGAAATTCTCTGCATAAAAATAAACAGAATGTTAAAACGACATGTGTGATTTGATTTTCGATTAGTTGAATTGAAGCAGTGCTGGTTGAGTTGGAAATTTCGTTTTTTTTCGGTAAAAATACATTTTCAAGGTTTTGAAAAGCATTTAATCAAAATGTGAGTCACAACACTAATCACCGCGTGCAATTGTCTGTTGTTTGTTCCTTTTTTATGTGTTGGTGTTCAAAAGTTTTTGGAACTGGGATACAAAAGTTGAAGCAAATATGGATATGAATGATGGGTGCTTATTGTTCATCGTTTTTTTCATTGAATTGATCAAATTTTATGCTATTATAACGCATTCTTTTGTTTCGATGCTGTGCATATGTTTTCAATATTGCATTCAACTGTATTAATGAGCTATTTCAACCATTTTTCATGCTTATATTTGTCATTCTCAGTTCTCACCCCAATCATGCCATTTTTTTTTCTCTCTCTCTCTAATTTACACAAATATCCAGAGGGAATCA
>GL501565.1:237263-283660 GCA_000149185.1 Mayetiola destructor
TTCTCTCTCTCTCTCTCTCTCTCTCTCTCTCTCTCTCTCTCTCTCTCTCTCTCTCTCTCTCTCTCTTTATTCTCCCAATTCGTCCCCTATTCACAGGCCCATTTCTCACTGTTCATCTGGTCAATCATTTTTCTTCGTTGCATTGCTAATTTGCAAACCCTTTTGCAGTAAACGCACGAAAACTTCATCATATGTACGGTCGATGGACAATATGAAAACAGGGCTGTTTGCATACTATTGAATGCCAGTAAGCAAAATAGTTTTTTCTTCAAAATTATATGATTATGGCGGGCAATTTTGTCGTCATTAGATGAAATTTATACCATTCACAATTTCAATAACAATAATAATAATATAAAAAGAAAACTATTCCACTGTGCTACAGCCTGTTTATCGAGGCCATCTGAAAGTATTGTTGTGTTTGAACCGCGTCTGCCAACAAAATGTACAGAATAAACAAAATGGTGAAAATATTCGCTTAATCTCTCTGCATGCAAGTTGCAAAGTTTGGATTGCATTCACTCAAATCGTATATCGCGCTCAAATTATTCCGGAATTGTTGACAATTTTCAATGGATTTGACTTGATGTTCCGTTGTTCACTGTTCACCACTGTGTGATCACTTGTGCATGGTGCATTGGTTTTCTTCCGCTATTGGCATAGAGAGAGCGAGCTCTGTGCTCAGCTTGTCATTTTTATTAGCAGTGGGTTTTTTTCTATTTTAACTCAAAAATGTACAAGAAAAAGACGAAATACAGCGGTAACAACTCTGCAAGTCCAGCCATCGTTGCGAAACACAAAAAGAGAGAAAAACTGCAAACAACAACGGCAAAAAAACCATAAAAATCCGTACACACAACGGGAGTGTGACATGTAACTGAATTTACGGTTGGATTTGACTTATTGTTCGTCCATTTGTGCTAGCAGAATTTGTTTCAAATGCATGTTTCAGTTGATTGTAGTTGAGTGTATAATTATTATTATTGTTATTATTATTATGGAACGGAGGATAGCTTGGGTGATTTTTTGCTGTTCTCATTCTCGATATATTCTATGTTTTCTCTTCAGTTTTTCTGTGTTCATTTTCTGGTTTTCCGAGGCCAAAATGCGAGGCCACATTACATATTATTTTGTGCAATGTGCACAATATGGCGAATGTAAATTTCAACGACCATCAAAATATTGGCAAACGAAATTTGAAATGTACACAGTGTGCAGTGAACATCGTCAAATGATCAATTATTTTCAGCACATCATATGACATTATCGTCAAATCCGAAATTGATTCCAATAGTTAAAGAGTTTCTATTTTAATTGTAATTGATTGACACAAACACAGCGCTGAAAAAAAAAGGATAAACGGACTATGCATTTTATGCACAGTGAAATAGTCCGTTACGGTCGTTAATTTGGATCTATTGCAAATTGAGGAACATTTGTTTGAAGCAAACAAACAAATTAACACCGGAATCTACTTCGGTTCCACAAACGAACCAAATCTTTTGATAAATTACGATTGTAATTTCAAAGCGCTGGAAAATCGAAAATAGTATCGGCGCTCGTGTCAGCGAATTCAATAAAATAATTACTCCACACTTTTGGAAAGAACTAGCCTCATAATTAGCAATGCGGTAAATCACCGCGGTTTCATTACAGTCACTGTCTCGAATCTATCGAACGGTTTCAATTCGGGTGGGTGCTCAAAATGTTTGTTACTTTGTTAGCTGAATCACACCACACTTTTTGGTGTCTTTTTTTCTACATCATTTGTGGGTCTTTTCATTCGGACCAAAAGCACATAGAACATGTGGTCGATTCGATTCGAAAATTGGAGAATATGTTATACAATACACAAATTGAAATTCTTCGAACTATTTGGCTCATTCTCATGTTTTTTTTGGGTATTTTTTATTTGATTTTTTTTTTTAAATATTCTTGAGTGTCATTTTTCTTCAATTCATTTTTTGAGCCGGTGTCCATGATTATATTATCTGTTAAAAACAATTACAAATGCATATATTTATTTAGTATTGTTTCATATTCTTATGGCCTATAGGCCATCCATGTATGGATGATATGTCTATCGTTCAACCGAGCTTGGAATGATGAGGTTCAACTCACTTAAATTGGTTTACATATTCCTAAAACATACAATATAATATTATTGTATTCGAAAACCGTGCCCAGTTCATAAGTCGGGCCAGTGTACAACACATTGCTCACCAGTGATCACAGTCTCTGCCTCGATAAATATTTATATTATGTTTGTTCCATTTTTCTTCATGTGACCATTCTCTCACGAGAATGTTTTACTTTCGAATCGTGCTTATCTTTTGTTTTTCTTCTTTCTTTTTTTTTCATAATAAATAAAATATAATGTTTTACACATTGAATGCAGTCGGAGTCAACGAGTGAGAGTCAGAGCTCTCTGACTGAAAGTGAATAACAAATTTTGCAGTGGGCGCATAACAAACAACCGTGACAGACCCAAAACTACATTTACAAAGAGAAAGAAAATGAAATGGAAAAAGAAAAACTTAAAAAATCGCAATTCGTGTGTGTGTGTGTGTATTATTTTGAGTCGCTGACTACGCGACAGATTAATATATTTATCGTATTTTTTCTTATAAACCTTATTATAGTTTAGTAGCAATTCATTTCCGCAATTCATTTCCGCAATTCATTTACGCAATTCATTTACGCAATTCATTTACGCAATTCATTTACGCATTTTATTTTATTTTACGCATTTATTTTACGCATTTACATCTGATCATAGGTTGGGTTTATGATTTGATTATATGCTGTTATTCGTATTATTATTATTATTATTATTATTATTATCATTATCTACAAACAGAACAAAAGGTGATGGCAACCGAAACAGCAGCAGTCAAAGATCAATGTGCCATGCCCATAATTTGCAGCAAATCGATGATGATTCTTGGAAATCAGAAAGACACACTTCATTTGCAAATGAACCGCACTGTTTGTTGTTAATCAGTATTTCTCTACATTAATTGATTTGCGCGCAGTTAGTTAAAGACCCGAACCAAATCAAAGCACTAAATTTTTGAATTATTCACTAAATTCATTTCAGATCCACTGGAAGTTGAAAAATTCTAAAATATGTATATATCAACTGGCATTAAAATCAATGGGCACGATCCGAATGCAGTATCTTGCATCCTCAATTGTAATCAATTGATTTTGGGGCCTTAAATCGAATACAACTCACCATCAAGCAATAGCATACGCAATTTCCATCCAAACAAACAAATACTCTTTCAAATAATGAATAATTTATATTCTGTGTTTATTCGTCTGTATCGGCTCATAGAGAGACAGAGATAATTATGATAAATACTACTTTGAACGGTGTGCCGTATGCCGTATGCCTTGTGTACCTTATTGCTTATTATTTGTATCAAGTTTAGTGTGCGTTAATGTCCGGTGCATTATCATTATTATATTGCCATTGCCATTGCCTTGCTATTTTATTCCCGGTTTTGTACTATACACACACACACACACACACGCACACACACACACCGTCAGTCTATGTATGCTCAGTGTTCAGTGTTCAGATTAAACTGATGAAACCCCCACGTGCATTTGCATTTACATTTGTATTTGTATTTGTATTTGTTTTCCGTTTTCTCTGTATCGTTCTCATATATTTCATTTTTTTTTATCGTCTACTGGGCTCAAACACTTCGGCTTCGTCAATACCTTTATCTTTCCATTTGCGTTTTACATTTTTCTTTTAACATTTAATATGAATACTTTTACTTCTAAAAAATTTTCCCATTTTTTTTCTTCCATTTTTTCTTCCTCGAAAAATGCTCTGTTTTTATCGTAACAATGGCCATTTTTGGAAACAGAGCCTCAAAAGACTATCTATATCTTTTTGTATTACATACGATGTACGATTAGTAGTTGAATGCGGCGAAATTTTCGCATAGCCTAACACTCACAAACAAAATCGTTAATATGAAGTAATCTTTTGTGTGCTCAAATGATAAATAAAAATTGGTTTTTTTTTTCGCAACTTTTTTGCTCATCTTTGCAGTCGTTTTGGTTGGAATGGAAGACACAAATCTGTTTATACCGGCAACTAAAATGAACTAAAGTTTTTGTTGCACTTGAGAAAATCATTTTCGTTCATGGCATTGCCTGCCATTAAACTCAAAAAATTGGAAACCATAATGTGCCCAACAAAACATATCCAGCGATTAACGTTCGATAGTTGAAGCCCATTCGTCTGAATTATTCGCATATATATTTTGTATTTGTGTATTAATGAAATTACGTCGTTTCGTTTTCGTTATCGTTTTAAGTCTCATTTTTTCCCCACATTCTTTTCGGTTCTCTTTCTCTCTTTTGCCTGTAACTCGTTGAACAAACTAACCGAATGAGCTCACTTGTTTGGTTATAGTATGTATTTCAAAACTAATGTCGTGTGGTGACCGTGATCGATATACTATCCATGTATAACCATAATCTGCGAATATCGAATATCATGCTTCGGTGTAAGTGTGTATGCGTGTGTGTGTGTGTGATGATAAACCATATGGACGAGCCTTTGTATGAATAACAACCACAACGATAAAGCGGACTATTTTTTTTTTTTTAATGAAAAGACGAAAACGAAGTAAAAACGCGGAATAAAGTCTCAAAACTCATCCAGTCTCTTTTACGAAACGATGTAAAATGAAGGAAAATCGGCAAACAACGCACATTGAATTCAAAATTAAAGAAAAAAAAAATTAAATAAATATAAGGTCTCTTCTTTTTAACTATACCTATACCTATAAAACCACACCAAAGAATAAAAAAAAGCTAGTAAAAGACGAAACAAAAAAAATATTTAATTTAATGAATGTCGACACGTTGTGTGGTACAATGCCTGCTATGCAATTTCACCTCTGTCTGTCTGATGTCGGTTGTTTAACAATATATAAAGTTTTTCTTGGTTGGTGAGAGCGCGCGCGTGGTCTTTCTTGCACGGTGTCACATTTATGGCTAAAATTTAAATTAAAAGCGATCTATTCGACCGGGTTTGTTATCTTTTATTTGGATTTAATTCAGCAAAGTAAAATTCGTAGCCACAGTACCAACAATTTACACAATTTTACGTTGTATTTGACTGGACTGTGGACAATCATATCCTTATATTAACTGTAAACGTAATGCCGATTTGTTCATTTTCATTTTTCCATGCACTCTTGACAATGCCAGAATAATAAATGTTGATATCAAAATATGAAGTGTGAAATGAAAAGGAAATTGATTTCACATTATCCACTTTGCGTTTTTGAATTTCGAATTTGTATTAAGCAAACCACTTTGTGATCTATGGAATATAGAAATTTAATTTATTTGTAATGGTCTCGCGAAAATCTTCTTCTTTTTTCGTTTTTGTTCCATACGTTTGTTGTGTTTGTTTTTTTCTCTTTCTCTGGTGCCGACGTTTTGGAATTGCGTGCTTCTTGGAAAATATGAAGGGTCCCACTTGCTGCCTTCGATTTGAGTGAATTATTTGTGGACGTTAAACGTAACGAATATGGAACGGTTCGCTCAAAAATAAACAAAAAAAAAACTACAATAATATCATCAACCGGTCGACGCAAAATGGTCGAGAAAAGGTTAAACAAAGAAGCCGAGAGCCCAACCATTCTGGCACACACTTATTTCAAAAAAATAATTTAACTGAATGGATGAACGAATGAATGGATTGTCTGGATAACCATTCCATTCATCTTTGATCTCAATCTACATTCAGATATTGTTATTATTATCCGTGATGTCCGTATGCGTAAATGATGGAAAATGTTCTTAAAAAGGCGATAAAAACATTCTACGCATGAATTCGTGATCGATAGACCGTGTTAGGCATCAGGCGTAATATAATATTATAAATTTAAGCATATCTTTTAACACATTTTCGCATAGATTTTTTTTTCTTTTTTTTTGATTCCATAAAAATGTTTGGCTTTGGCTTTAGCTTTGAATGCAATTATGTAATGTGTTAACACTGAATACATCTATCAAGTGAAATATTTTTTTTTCATTTGTGTGTAGCCTTTTCCATATCGGACCAACGTAGCCGATGCTATCGCAGAGGCTTTGTGCAATAATAATAATTTGTAGTATATTTCAATTGCTCAACACTCTGTGAGTAAAGAATCACCACATAAAGCCAAAAAACTGAATGGGAAAAATCGGATTGTTAAGGGTTGAACATTGAATACGACAAGATGTTAACTGTGAAATTGCACTGGATTATTATGAATTACCACTTGCTCGCTCTCTCATCCCCGTTTCCTTTACATTTTATTTATTCATTTTTTTTTTGCGTGTGTTTTGCCCAATTCATTGCATTTCGATCGCTGAGTGTTTTCCTCATCTTTCTTTTTGTGTGTAAAATCACTTTCATATTTGTCAAGAGCGTTTTGTATTCAATTTTAAATGCCAATATTAAATTCAATTTGCGGATAAAATTCGTCAATATGAAAAGAATTCGGCACTTATGTGTCGATTTAATTAAATAATTCAAAATTGTCCCCTTTGTCCGGATCTACCGAAACGTGTTCACTCAGATTTGAAGAATGGTTTATCGGTGTGTGTGTGTGTGTGTGTGTTAAGCCCCAATGAAAACGGTGCAGTTGATTATTATTATATCATTAGAGGTTTTTGGTTCGCATATGTGTGTTTAAGGAGAGAAGAATGTTGGAGATACACATCCAAAATTCCAACAAATATATTTAACGAATTCCAATTCAAAAAATATTTTCCATTTGTTGAAAGTTATTCAGGTCCGTGTTTTGAGAGTTCGGTTGCTCGAACATACATGAGTACATTATAGTGAGGCAAACGGCAATGCTATGATCTTTTGCTCGAGGTACAAATTGCATACGTAATTTGGTCTACACATTCGTCAGGGCAAAACAAAAACATTCTCTCACAGAAAAATACCAAATTTACTTTTTGTTTAAATAAAGTGAATGATAATTGTTTTTGTTCATTCTAAAGACAAAGTTTTGTATGTTACCAAATGCACTTCAACGAGTAATTGAACGGAAAGGGCCATATCGTTATGACGTTTACTTGTGTACCATGCGGTACAGCGAAAATGAATCTATCGAATGGTGCAAGAGAATAAGCAAAGGATAAAAACAATGGAAAACCAGAATTTCATCGTTTGTTATTTATCATTGGATTGTTGGTCAATACAACAAAGAAATCAACAACAAAATACAAAATGTACAAACAACCACTCAATGTTTGGAGTTCAGTTTTCAAAGAGCAATCTTGACAGAGAAATATATAAGATGATGATGACGATGATGAGTGAAGTGTCTCAACGAGTTCCTCAAAATGTTTCAACCACAGAGAATCATCGTTTGCCCCGGTCCTGAATTCAAATATCCAAAGAATATGGCACATGATCCAAATGGAACACAATCAGAGTGTTCGCAATTTTCGCTTTCAAATATACGCAGAATGTAATTTTAATTTTTTCTTCATTTGAGCAGAAAAATGAAGACGAGCGAAATAGAAACATGAATTTGTCTGTCGACAAAGTTGTGGGAATATGGATCTTGAAATATCCACATCAATTCAACATCAATTCAACATCAATTTTCGCATTTGTGACAATTTATTTCGAAAGCTATTATGCAATTTGCTCTCTATTCATTCATCATTTAACAATATGTGAATGCACCCAGTGGCAGAGCGAATGAATCGCATGAACAGTGAACACTGTGAACACTTTTCCATATAAACGGATGTTCAAATTTCCTCGATTGGTTTTGAAACCATCATCGTTCATCGTTCATCTTCGAAAATTAACAATTTGTTTCAATTCGTTTTTGTGTTTTTTGTTTTCTTGTATTCCTTTTTTTATTTGTAGTTAAAATGGCATTTCCTTCCTAGTATGTTTAAGCCTTCCGTGAAGGGTGTGAATGAATTGCGCGCCTAAAAGTCATTCAAAATTCACATCACAATTAAAATGGTGGTTATGTGTCATTTTGTTTTGATTCAGTTGCAAACAATTATACAATTTCCTCTTTTGAAGAAACGGGCATCTCACCAGTCTAGCAGCCTAGCAGCACAATGATACAATGAACGCACGCATTTTGGCCTGGTGTTGAACGGTTTCCTTAACCAAAGGGCGCACACGATATAAACAACAACAATTTCAAAAACCTCATTTTCATTTGCCGCATTTAAAACCAACATTTCTTTTGAATCCGAAAAAAAAAATAGACGGAAAAGAAAAATGGTCGGATGCAATATGCTATGGGAACAAATAGTTGTTTGGAAATCATGTGCATGCCATGATCAGATCGCATAATCATATACACTGGCACACTCAAGAGTGAAAATAAGAGTGAGCTTGGATCGCCATTTATAAACTTTTCCCTTCATTCTCCTGTGTGTGAGGACTTGTGTTCTTTTTTTTGTTCTTGCCTACTGGTTCTCTAATTGAAATTCCACTCAAACGTATTAATTGAATTATACTTTATGTGAATGCTTGAAAAAGTTTTGTTCCATATGCTTGTGTCGATCTGGTCGTCTTGCCTAATGTTCAACGCTTTCTTGAACGCTTTCTCGAACCTCGGCCCATTGTTGCCATGTTCAATGTGTTCACATTCATCTCTTCCAACCAAAAATGTTTGGCCACAAAAGTTGGCCAGTTTTCCTGTTTGTTTGTTTCGGTTTTTCATTCGCGCCTTCTAGCACGGTTTGAAAACCGACATACACACATAAGCATCCGGGCACACTATCAAAATGACGAACGAATGGTGATGACGAAAAAGCGAACGTAACTTAAGCATAACAGAAAAATTAAAAATAAACAAACCCATTGAAAGCGAAAAATGAAGAGAATGAAATGATTCAATTCAACAATAAATTGAATAAAACACTGCCATTATCGGTGATGATTCCGAGTGTCACTTTAATAATTGCTAAATACCGCGGCGAAATAATGAAAATGTGTGATATCAACAGTAATTTTGCATTCAACCACTTGTACATGCCACTTTTATTTCCTTTTTCGCATTTTCCACAGCCATTCAACAGTCGCATTGTTGGTCGTTTATATGTAGTCACTATCTCATCAGTTGTCGGTACATGATTCCGGGGATATTGACAATGTACAATCGTACACACGAATGAGAAAAGTGAAAAAAAGAGAAACTTGCAATATCCATTTCCAATAAGAATAATAAAAACTATGGACCCTGATCAAGGGTATTGCCATTTGCCAACACTTTAATATGAAACTATAATTTTATGTACTTTAGGAGAATAATCCACAAATACGAAGGGAACGAGCGACACACGATTTTCTTCATAAAAATAAACATAAAATGGCATTTTGTTAGACACAATACAAATCAATTCACGTAATACGTAACGCTTGCCCTTCCATCGTCATTTCAGTGTGAGACGAGTCGGCAAACCATGATTGGAACAAAACAAAAAGAAAACCCAAAACAAAAAACGAATGAATGAGATTTTGTTTCTGCAACAATACTCCAACTTCGGAACTTTGGAACTTTGAACCTCATCCACACAATTTCATACATTTCATATGTATTCTCATTTGAATAAGATTGATTTGCGAATTGTTTGCGTTGTGAGTGGTTTAAGAGAACGAGAACGGCTGATGGCTGCATCCTCTTTTCAATTCCATTTGTACCAATGGAATATGTAATGTTATATTATATTATGTTTATTTTATTTTATTTTTTTTCTGGTTTTTTTCTTCTTCTTCTCCTTCTTCTTCGTCGTCGTCGAAAAGGTAGCGTGCACGTAAAAGAAATAAGGAAATGGTAATCATTACGCATGATTCGTGCCTAAAACCTTAAGTGTAAGATTACATTTGTGCCGTTTGGCTGTGGCATTAACTATAGAATTGGCACGGCATGATGGCCAATGAGGCTTTATATCGAGTTATTTCGGTATATGTTTAGGTTTAGGTTAAATCCAAAAGTCCAAACAAACTCATTGGTAAAGAACTCATTGAAAATGGAATATCTGGTTCTTATTTTGATTTCGTGCCATTTCAAGGTTCGTTTACGATTTCGGGGGCCAATGCGATTCGATTAGAATTCGTTTTTTTTTTTTTTGTAAATTGTTTGGTCATTGAATTTGAGAAGAATCATTATTCGGTTTGTTATTATTCACAATAAACAATGTGATTTTGGGTTCAAATCGAGAATCGTCACGAACACAACACTTATTTAATTACTTTTGAATCCTTCCGAATTCCACTTTGCCATGGCCTTGATTTCTTGAGATAAATAATTTTCAGTTTGTTTGGTGCTTTTTTTCGCACATAGGAAATTTTGAGGATGAAGTTTCTTCCACTTTCGTCTGAATTGCGTTGACAAAACGACATTTTAGTCGATTTGCCACTGATAAAGGCATATCGAAAACTATTCACCAGCTTGAAAGCATTTTGTACGAAATGTCACTCTTTTGACTATTATTATTTGTTATCACGAATTTGACTTGTCAATCTTAATTAGACATAGGAACACGAACAATGGTCACAATACTCACAAAACTCACATTCAATTAACACAATTGACGACGATGACGACGACGACAACGACAAAAAAAAGAGAGAGACAAAAAATAATAAACTTTTTGTATCATCATTATTTATACACAATAATATATTTTCATGCGGATGATGAATATCACACAGGTTTATGTGACCATATCATATCAAGAAAAATATTGTTGTTAAGAATGACGACGGATTGTCATTTCGGTTGATTCACAATAGCTAATCGTAATCGACTTTTATTATTAACAAAAACCTTTTGCTTTGTTCGCCTGCGGCTCAGCTCTGTCCATACCCTATCTATATAAAATATATATATATATATATATATTCAATCGCAGCTAATAAATCAACAACAAAACACCAAAGCACTCCAATGTACGGTGCTGGTTTTAGTAAGTGTTTCAAAGAACGGAGCATTTCAGTTTATTTTTTTTTTTTGTCATTCTTTGCTATCAGCGGCTATGAATATGATATTGATTTAAATCGAGTGATAAGATAAGAAGAGAAAAAAAAAACTTTCTATTTGTCCGTTTCATTTGCTTGAAAGAATTTCCGTTTCATTTGCTTGGATTTCGGGCTCTGTCGAGGCGAAATTTTTCAACATTCAAACGAATCATTCGGTTGTTGCTATAGTGCCTGTATATGCAAAAGTGAACGGAAAGTAAACAAACTACGACGACGCATTGATACCATTTTCGGTACCAAACTGTTTCCAAGAAGGCATAAAATGTATTATCATTGTCAACCGTTTTTCTGCTCTAAGGCTCTGATTGTGTGTGATGCACAATGTTGTTTAATGAAATGAAAGAAGAAATAAATAACGCTAATTTCAAATATACTTACATGTCAACTGTTGTGGGTCGATCAAACATGAAATTTCCGTCAAATTTCGAAAATCTGCAATTAAAAAAAGGAATAAAATGAAAAAAAAAAAAAAAAAAAAAAAGAAATTAAAATCAATGGATTTCATTCGAATGGAACACATTCGGAATATACTATATATTTTAATTGAAGGCAACAGACGACAAATGATCCGTGTACATTGAACACTGAGAATGAACACTCAATAACAACACTTATATAATATTTGATTTGGATCTTATTAGCAGCTTAAAAAATTTAGATTATGTGCATGTGAGTAAATGAGAACAAAGAGCTTTATATGTATAGGCAAATCGTCACAATGAGACACACTTCATGGATATTTGATTAGATTCATCGTATGTTCGACATTTAGAAATGAATACATTTTCCAAAGAAGTTTCCTTCTGCGTTATTGTATGAACAAAAATATATAGTTTTCCCAATTTTTTTTTTATGCACGAATCATGAATATCAAATTCATGCTTTTTTTCTCCGCATTATCTGTGTATAGTGTATAGTCTGTGTATATTTTGCTTAATGTGCCGGCATTGCTCAACCTTTATGCAATTGCAAAATGTCATTGCGATTGCATACAACAATTTCAGTTTATTGTGGTACATGACTAGAACAAGAAGTACATTCACACGTATCAATTTCCTTCAAAAATGTGAAAACTGACGTTTTGGGTTTTTGGATTCAGTGCCAATGTAAATTTTTCGGCAAAAATCTAAATACTTATTTCTATAGCTTCAGACATCCAGACCATGCAATAGACACACAATAAGTAAGTATTAACAGTGTGTATTTGATTTGATAGCAATGAAAGTCAAAACGAAACCATTGTCGACTTGAAGTTAAAGGAGTTTTCAAATCGAAAACGCATCATATCCTATGCGCAAAAAATGAACTCTCGAAATCCAACCGAAACCCTAATCTAAAGAATGATAGGAAAATGCGGTGTATTGTGTATGCAATTCTCAATTCTTTAGCCCAATTCCCATTTTCCTGGGGAAGTTGAATATGTGAAGCGAATGCAAAATTTATTTTATGCATATTCATTGAATGAAGAATTTATTCTGTGTGTGTGAATCGTTTTTTTTCTTGCTCTTTCTTCTTCCTCTTTGCATTTATCAGCCAAACAACAATGGAAGCAAATGCAATTTTCGAGACAAACCCCAGTTCAACTTTAAGCAAAAGCGAACCTTCTACTACATGTGGCCAATGTATACTTATTTGGAAATTTCAATAATAAAATAAGGGTTGAACGGTGATCACTGAATACTTAACACACAGACACAGAGTGTATGAAGGTATTAAGAATTGCAAAACATATCAAGTACATATGACGTGTCGGAAGTAGGAAAACGCAATAGGAATATTTGCTCAAAATAATTGCTGAAATTGAGTCTGTTTCTCAGTCAATCAGTTTGCCAACAAGACCTCTCTTTGTTTTTTTTTCTCTCTCCCAGTGTAAATCTAAAAAAAAAATAATAATTTTTCTTCCATTTCTTTCATTGCCATTTTCTTCTAAATATCGCCGAAATATAACTTCGGCATTCGGCATTTGATGTGATGCCATCGACGCCGATTGTCGTCTGACTTGATTGCCTTGCTTTGTTGACTTTAAAATTCAAATTCAAATGAATTTCGCAAATAATAAATATAATAAAATAATAACAACAAATTCACCATTTATTTGATACATTTGAAAGAAGAAAAAAAAAAGAAAAAGAAAAACAAATAAATTAACAATTCAAATTGAAATTGCCAACTGATCCGGGGAACTAAAACAAATGCACACACACACACACACATACCGAGCTCTCATGAACTGAAATAATAAATAATTTGAATGCGTTGACATGCGAAACACTTCAAACAAATTTCAATTGGCATAAAAAACTGGAATAAAAAACTGGAAAATATTTGTGAATTAAACGGTAATTTCATTTATAAATAAAGAGAAACGGCAATCATCACTACCATCGGCTATAGTAATGAACGATTTCGACGGAAAGAGAACAAACAAACATACAAACAAAAGCAGAAAAAAAAACAAATTGACTTTGGAAAAACGGCTCATGACAAAAACTGAATAAATGAGCTAAAGCCATTCAATGTTTCAGTTCAAATGGAAATTGAAATAATTTTTGTAAATTGTCTCTCCATCGCCACCAAGTACGAGTATAATATTTCATTAAGTGGGTTCAGGCACCAGGCACCGGGCACTGGATACTGGATACTGCAAAAGCTAGACATCTCTGTTTCTCTAACATATATTCCATGGGAAAATTACTATCTTTTGATCCATTTTTTTTGTCACTGTTTTGTTTTTCCATATGTTTTTCCGTTTCAGATCGAATACACATTCGGACACACTGTGTGTGTGCTCATCTCATTTTAATAATTATGACATGAAATTATCATTTATTGGGATTTGTTTAGACTCACTCAAATTCAAAATATTCCAAACATTTATTAATATTATTGTCATTAAAGTAAATGCCTTTCAATGCTTTTTTTTTTCTTCTTTATCTTGGGATCATTAAATGACAGAGCGTTTTTTTTTTCCTTTTTTGAATGATTAAATAAGCTTCGATCACCGAAAACATATCAAATTGTTGACAATATTTCGTTCTTTCCATCATAAAACACTCTTGCATTGTTGACAATGTCATTCATTTTTGATGAATATCACATACACACAATCACGCACCGCGTGCCCATTGCCTTGTGCTGTGTTCGCTACAAGTTATAATAAACGATGTTGTGAATGATGAAATGCGGAAAACGCGAAAGGAACTGAAAAAATAAAAACGTACACACTAGACGAACGCAGTGAAAGAAAGAAAAATGATATTTCTAAGGCTGATGTGGCTGCTGACTGCTGTCTACTTTATTTATTGTTGAACAACAAATAGGAATCGCTATGAAATGAAAATCACGGAACATTGAATCACTCACAACTTTGGCGGAACACACAAAAATACGGGAAGCTTCAGGCATAACAAAGGCAAACAAAATGTGTTTTTTGGTGTATATATATATACATATATGTGTGTGTGTGTGTGTCTGTCTGTATGTGTGAGAAAATATGTACGGAATATTTTGACAAATAAATCCCAACGAGAAAAAACGCATTAGCCATTCATTGACAGAGTATATTTCCTTTTTGAATGTTTAGTAATATATTTAGTGGAAACCACGAGAGAAAAAGACGAAAAACGACGGAATTTTCATATAGATGTTTATTGTTTATTTGTTCCGACTATTTTTTTGGCCGATTATTTTTGTGCGTATAAGCCCAATGCTCAAGTCACGTCATGTCCTGCTTTTATTCGGATTCACTTCTTTTTTTCTTTTTTTTTTTTTTTTTGAAAATGGGAATGGCTATTTTTGGCGCAGTGTGGTTTACAGTGGCCGTTTTGTTTTCCTGTGCTCGTCTTTAACGAACTTTGGCTGGCTCTTTTTTTTGCGCCTCTTGCAATATATGCTAGGCAAAATTGACGGTATGCGGTATGCGGTTTCGGAGAAAAAATATTACTTTTTGACTCTGGGCTTTCTGGCTATGGCCAATACAGTACTTAATCTTTGTGTAATTTGTATACATTTTTATATTATACACATTCCATGCCATGGCTCACATCGTTTACCCGATTCGTTTATATTTGATAAAATTTTACACAAACAAACGAACATCGTAATACAATTGTACAACGCAACGTAACAACTTAAAATATTCACACACATTTGTGAATTTTCGAAAGGCTGTTGTTGTTGTTGTTGTTGTTGTTTCTGGTGTTACTTGTGTGAACGAGTGTGAATTAAGCAAATCGAATATACAATATATATATATGAGATTCGTCCATGCATATGTTTTAAGTCAAATAAAATTATTATTATAGTTTTCACATTGAATCGAATGTTCATTGTTGTTTCCTACAAGATATAAATTTCAAATTAGGGTATTCATGCATATGCCTAATGCCTTCGCCCATTCCCATTGCCATTCGCATTCCATGTGCCATACCTTTCTCTCCAGCATTTTGGAAACTTTGACTCAATCAATTATTGTCTTCAACTTTCGGCTTATTTTTTTTTTTTTTGGGTTTATCATTTGTTTGGCTGTTCCAATGAAACCCATGCGGCAATGAAGATGAAGGCAAATAAATATTAAATTTAAATGGGTAAAGAAAAGAACAGATTTGCACGCATTTTTGCAATCGGAATTGAGTCTCCGGTATTAAATTTTTGGGTCGGGACTACCGAAAGGAATGATAATTCACTTTCTTAACTTTGTTGCAAATTTAATGCTTAGCAATGAACATGAAAAAATATGGTGAAAATAAAGTGAAAAAAAGAAAAAGAAGAAGAAGAAGATATTATTGTGATTATTTACATTTCTCTCTGTTTTTCTCCGGTTTTTTTGTTCTGTGAATCCACGCCTGGGTCAGTGTAAGTTGTCGAGTATTCGAATAAAATTGCACGCGCGTTGGTGTGAATGCGTTTGTTATTTTTTATTCATGCATTTGGAGTATGAAGCGCTTCTTGTTCGCTCGTTTTCAATTGTAATGTTGATTTGTCGTACAATTCGCCACTTTTATCGGGTTATTCGGCTTCGCTTCTTTTTTGTTGTTGTTGTTGGTTTATATTTCTTTTGAAACGTGTTTTTTCTTGTCGTTATTTGTATTCGCGCAAAATTATGTTCATTTATGAGTCTCTCTCTCTCTCTCTATCTCTCTGGTTAAGTTTTTCCTTTTTTTCTTTGCTTTATTCGCTGATTCAGAAACTGAAACACATTGTTCTCGGTTCGTTTTTGTTTATTTCTTGCTTTCGTTCGTTCAGAAAACTGTTTTTTTTTCTTCTCTTTCGTCTTTCTTTCTTTTGCGCTGGAAAACTATTTGTTCTTTTTATACTTGTTTCGTCGCGAGGAATATTTTCTGTTATCGATTAGCAAACACTGGATTTTTTTTTTCCTATTTTTTTTAATCGAATTGAATTCGATTCGTCTGCTTATTGTTTTCGTAATTCTCTTGTAATCTGTATTTTTGAATGATTCTAAATAGCGAACAACGAAAAAAATGAGTTCAAAATCGAAAAAACAAAACTAAAAAACTGGGGACGAAACAACCAAAAAAAAAAAAAACTGTTGGAAATGTGAAAATTGGGTATCGACTCTGTAATGTCGTTATCACAAATTCATTTTTGTTTCCGGGATAATCCATTATTGAGCGGTGAAAAGGGGGATTTTAATTCATGACTGAAATTCGCCAGTCATATGTGGTGCAGCACAGCTGTCATTCGGGAATAGATACATAGGTATATTCAACGAATCAAATTAGAAAAACTTTTAGAAGGCCAATTTTTTGTCCAAAACAATGAAGATTTCCTTGTTACGCAAACTTGTTGCTAATTTTTAATCGCCATTTATCAACTCAATCGATCGATTGATTCTATTCCAAACTTTGAGCATCGAATCGATAGCCTTGAATGATATGAACGAAATACGAATGGCGAAATGTCTTCATTGAAATTGTTTATATATCGCATCAATGACACATCGTGCATATGTATGTGCCCGAATGTTAGGTCCAATTTCCAGCCGACGCTCTTTTTTTGACGTATATAAATATGAATAAAATTTCAAATTGAGTTTTATTATATTTCGATTTGGTTTTGTTTCAAGGAGAAGCCGAACGTTTGCTAGCTTGCGTTCGCTTTCGCGCCCGCACTATATGATCATACTTCGAATAAAAGTGTATAAATTTCAATTTGTGTCAAAAAATAAATTTCCGATTTTCGTTCTTCAACATTTCTCTCTTTCCTATGTGGCTCCGGCTCATTCTGTCCGTTTTATTTGTTTGAATATAGTATTATTTTGTTCTTCATTTTATTTTCTCTTTTCTCAAAAAGATGAGAAAAAAGCAGCACATTTCATGAACTGAATGTGTTCGCCGTGCACAATGTAGTCATTGGATATTCGGTATTTGGATGGATCGGTGTTGCTACTGCCTATAGTTTTTTGTCATTTTTTGTTTTCAATTTTTTATTTTTTTTATTTATTCTCCTGTTTTTATATTTGTATGTTTTCAGTTTAATGTGTGTTTCACACCATACACAAGATGCTATGTCTGTGCTGTTTTTGGCTTCATTTCGTTTGCTATAGTTATATTTACGGTGCTGTGTGTGCCATTGCTGTAGCTGCTACAACGGCCAATAGCAAACGAAATATATCAAAATCGTCGGCGTAAGTGGTGTGTATTTTTCTTCTTTTTTTTTTTCGCTCTTCACATTCGTCTTGAGTCTTTTAATAAAATTTTGAATATTGAACACACTCTTTGAGAGCAAAATGAATTGAAATGCACCAAGCGAGCATGAAAGGGATCTCAGCAACTACCGAATTAAATACGGAATCAGAAATTGATCTGAAAACTCCAACAAAACATTTATAGAAATGACGACCGAAATAGAGAGAGAGAGAGAGAGAGAGAACGGCACGCACAAAGATAGAGCGCGATACGAGGAAGCATTTTGAAGCATTTGGAAAAGATGATGATAGAACTATATGCATATGTATAACCAAATACAATACATATTTGAAATTGGGTCCGACAACAAAAACTCCAATAAAAACGCGATGAGATATTTTTAAAAATACCTTTTTGGATTCGGTTTTATTTGGTTGTGCCTCATTTCAAATTTAAGAAATGTTTTCAAATTGTTACGAGATCGTATGGATATCATGCCAAAGAGGCGAATAGAGAGAGGGGGCTTTCATCAACGTGACTACGTATGGTTCATATAAGAATGTTTATATTTATTGCACAATCCACAAATAACTTCATCTTTTTTCTCATTCATTTTTCATGTTTCTTGGTTTTTTACGAAAAATTCGGAATAAAAATCGTTTTTCGAAATCAAATCTTTCTTTTTCTGTTTATTAAAAAAAAAAAAAAAATTTTCGAGAAACTCTTTCAACTAAATGAACATTTTATCAGAAGATTCTCCTCAATTTCAAAATGATCGCAACGATTCACCTCGTTCGCATGTAAATCCGGTATTTTGGGTTTCTTTCGCTTTTTCTTTTTTTTTCTCTCACTCTCTTTTTCTCTCTCAGTCACAACACATGCACAAAACAAACTTAAACATTATTAAACACACGGGATCGACCATACGGATGAAAGAATAAAAAAAAAAACACGGACCAACAGATAACAAAATCGTGTAATCTTTTTTCAATTTCGCTTTAATATTTTGGTTCTCTCTTTATTATTGGTTGATTTCATCTCTTCTCTTCGGGTGTTTAGCCATTTCAGATATAAAGAAAAAAAAGCAACAACAAAATATTCAAGAATTCATTATTATTTTAATATTTTGACCGATTTTTCATTCGGTCCGAGTCTATCTCTCTGCTATCTGTCTCGCTCTCGGAAACGCATCATCTCAATTCATATTATGAGGAACACACAGAGCCAAAATTGATGAATGAATTAACTTTCACTATAAGAGAAAAAAACGAGATGAAAAAAACTCCGATTCCGAATCACTGTGGAAACATTAAAAACAATCGAGAACACACCAAAAAAAAAAACTAATTCAGCACCGAATTCACAAATGAAATGACACCGTCAAATCGGTGCGTTTAGTCTCATCATCTTTGCTCGGTTTTGCTATTTGCGTTTTTTTCAGCATTTTATTTGTGCAAAAGAAAGATGCGACAAAGAAGACAATAGACAGAAAAAAAAACAAAAAACCATCCAAAAAATCCAAACAAATAATTTTTCTCATCGTGATTCAGTCAGTGTTATGTCATCGATTTTTTGGAAATTGTCCGATCATTATGTGTTCGATACAACTGACGTTGCCATGCTGGAATTCAGTTTCTTTTTAATCGGAATTCTGTTGAAACGATTCGACTGATTATTTTTCGGTCACAAAAGCTTGAACAAACTTAAGATTTAACTTGACTCAATTCGAATGAATAAACAAAACGATCGTTTTTTCTTTTTCCGATGTATCGAAATGAACGAAATCCACACTTTGCACTGAACTGCGTCACACCAAAGAATGAACGAAATTGAAGACGAAAAGAGAAAAAAAAATATGAAAAATTTCGGAATCAATGCGAACTTTGCAATTTAGTCGAGCTCGAAACTGATTCTGTTTATCAAAATAATTTATGAATTTAATGAATTGGACCATTTCGTCGGTGAATGTTTTAAATTCATTATAATTTATTTATTTCATTCGTTTCATTCTCGGTTCATTTGTTTGTCATTCATTTTTTTCTTTCTTTCTTTCTTTCTTTTTCAGCGCATTTAATTGTGTGTTTTTGTTTTGTTTTCGTTTTCTGTGAATTCTTGGCCTTCAGTATTTTGGTTTGGTTGGGCTAACTTGATTTTCGATTTGCACAGATTTAATTTAATTGGATTCGCATTTGAATTTTTTTTCTTTCGTTTTGCAGGTCATATATATCGGCATCGATTGTCAAATTGCTACTGAAACTAAAAACTGAAAACTAAATACTGAAACATGGAATTGTGATTGTGATTGGTTTTTTTTCCTCCTTCTTTCGTTTGGCTGTTGTTTTTTTCTTGTTATTTTCGTTTAGCGACGCTCTTAGCCGGGCTTTTCGTTGTTAACGAAATTATAATATTTTTTTTTTTGTTTCTGGTTATTTAATGCACGAGTATTTTGTAAGCGAGTTAATGACGGTTCGCTGGTTTATCATGCGGTTTATCAGATTTTCGGTTGAGTTTTCGCTTTGAAATCATTTGGTTCGCTTTAAATTCGCATATTTCGTTCTTTCATTTTTTTTTCATGTTTTTTTGTTTATATTTTTTTTTTCGGTTTCATTTCCATTTCAAATTTCAAACAATTAAAAAAAAATCACTTCATATTTTGTATTTGGTGTGTGTGTGTGTGGGGCTTTCCGACAAATCGTCTCTCAATCCATTTATTTCGAATTATTTATGTGATCATTTTTTTTTTTTATTTCTGTCAAAATTTTATAATTTGTAGATTCAATGATGGAAAACCTCACAAAATGAAAAAAAAAAAAATTAAACAAAATAAAAAAAAAACGCTCAACAAAAAAAATTGATTATTTATTTAAAACTTTCACTAATTGCACAGATTTGAAATGTCAGTTCGGATCGGATCCGATCGAATAATAACGGAAACCAAACTTACGAATTAATCTTTTTATTTTTACTTGTTTCGGTTGTTTTTATTACTCTTGTTTGCTTTCGCTGAAATTTTGGATATTTTTATGATGAATTTTTTCAATGGGTTTTAATCAATTTATTCGGGATATTTATTCGAATGAAAAGCAAAAAGCGGCAAAATTCAATTCTTAATTCTTTCTTCTATTTCGCCTTCTTTCTTTCCTTTCGTATTAGAATTTCTTTGAAATATTTGCTTTCGGTTTGTGTGTTTTGTGTGTAAATAATCTCTGTATTGTTGTTGTATTGCGAGAATGCAAATTAGCGCGACCTTTCTTATACGTAGTCGCTCGTAGACTGAATTCGACTGTGTCAATTCAACATTTAAAATCATCGAAAAAACATTGGATAGTTCGGCACGATATACTCGAACGGCTGTTTGCTGTGTATGCATGTCACGGTTGCCGTTCATCGCTTTGTCGTTTGGTATCGTTTGGTCGTTGTCGTTGCCCGTTACCGAAATCAACTGAATATGTACGCTATGGCACCGATCCTATATACATGTACTCGTGTTTGTGTGTGTGTGCATGGCATGTTGCACAACAACGGTACCAAATGTGATACGACAAACATTTCTCCTCTTTCATTACTATACATGATGCCAATGCCAATGGCGCGAATACACCACAATTTCAACATATTTCGTCGATTCCTTTCTCCTTTCTCGTGTCCATCAGAGCCATAGAGTCAATTATATTAGCCGTTTCATCGTTTCGCTGTGCCGTGCTGTGTGTGTGTGTGTGTGCTTTGTGTATTATAAAATTCGATTGATTAAAATATGCGGCATATTTTGGATCCGATATGCGATCCAAGGTGCGCACATGTGTTAAAATATGTTGGTTTTTTTTTTTTTGCTTAAATGTCGAGCGAATGCGAAAGATAATCCATTCGTGTGGATTGCCATGGAAATTTCCAGCTGATGCGGAAGATAATGGAAATTCATAATACTTACAGGTCATTTGGATCCAGCACATTGTTTTACGGTCCTACTTTTGATTATGTGGCAATTTTTTGAATGATCACAAATCGAAATCATTTTATTTCTTTTTTTCAATTTGTTCAATCAAATTAAATAATAGCAAGTATTAATGGCTTTCATATGATCACTTTTCTCACCAAACACCGAATACGTACACACAATATGTTTGGCTGTTGGTTATCAATACCGGAATCGAATGAGCAACAGACTACATAGTCGACATTGAGATTTTGCTCGATGCGGATGATACGCACGTAGCGACATATCAAGCGCATATTTCCCCTTTCGGATTCATAATAATAAAATAATTCACTTGCGATTCGAATGTGTTGCTGATACCCCTGTTGGACAGAATAGCAGCCTTTGAGCACAACCAAGACATCGAGCATACATGTAAATATTATTTTTTTTCCTCTTAGGTTCATACAAAAAAAAAAAAAAAAACAGAAATTTTAACTTCATTTTGATAAAAATCAAGAATGTTTTCTATGCATGATTCGTTTACGGCGTTCACATATTCTGGACCTGTTAATATGTAAGAGTGTATTTCAAACGATAAAGAAAATAATAAAACACAAATTAACTTTGGCGTATGCAAAGCGTCGTTTGATTCTTCAATTTGCTAAAACACCACCAATTTGTACCAGTTTAGAAGCCATTGAACAGAATGATAACAATAATTTGTCACTTTCGGCATTCGACACACAAATTGGCAAGTGTGTGTGTGTGTGTGTGTGTGTGCGGTGTATGGAACACACCACAATGAACATTAAAATCAAATAGATTTAGGAAATTGCGATACACTCGTCGCACTCATTACATTCAACACTCACACTTTACTCTGCTACTCGAATGGCCAAAATCGAAATACATATTTTTCGTATGGAAATGATAAAACGTGGTCAGTTATAAATTGGATTGATTATCATCATCGGTTAGCGTTAGCTACAATACGAATACGCGCTACATATTGTGTCGAATGTCGAATGTGAATCACGTGGAATCACTGAACAAACGGACTATGAATAATATTCAACATTTACAATCATTCCATTTGAATGATTGGACGATTGGCAAGCAAATCAATTAAAACATTTAAAATGCCTTCAATTGGGAATTCATTCTTATCATGACTTTGATATACACTGTACTTGAACATTGAACACTGAACACATACAATATGCAAATTGAATTCGGTTAACGAATATTTGTAACATTTTCTTCTCTCTCTCTCTCTCTCTCTATTTTTTGTTGGCCGGTTTTGTTTCGTTAGCTTTTGAATTGCTCGATATGCGGTGAGTGTGCGATAAATGCGCTTGCGCTCTCCATCACACTTACCGTAAATAAATGATAAACAGCCAGCCGAAGACTTTTAATTTGAATTCAATGACAGTCACACACCATTCGCTGAGAATGGCTTGGATTAACCAGTTAAATGTTGGTTGTTGTCGATTTGTCGAATGTCGATTAAAGTTGACATTTTTATGTGGCGCATTCATTTCGGCTATTATTATTTTAAATAATTATCATCGATGGATGGCGGCTTATGAATTTAATTCAGAAAAATGATACAATAAGTGTCCAGTGTGCAGTGTCCAGCCGCTAGGGTTTATATCATTATCACACAATTGATCGAACCTCGATTGGCTCACTATGTGATGACAGTAATGCCGCAAAGAGCCGGCAAAAATGGACGATATACGCACTTGCGTTTGCCAAGTTATTAACAAAAATAACCAAAAACAAACTCTCGCCAATTTGCTACAAAAATTAAATTATAATTCATGGAATAATTTCGTCCTGAGAATGGGCCACCAGGAGTCACCAGTCAGCAGTGCGGTGTGTTCATTTCAACTTATCCATTTAATTTGATTTTCATTTTTTACATTTTTCATATGAACATTATTAATCTTTCGCATGTATTTTATGTTCAATGTTGAATGCCGGTTGAATGTATGTAATATTGTGCAAAGTGAGCGTCATCACAAATCACATTTGAAAGAGGCAGAAAAAACAGATGATAGCTCTTGAATGAGCCGTGAGCAGAGGACGAAAACCGGCGAACGATGAATTTATTTCATATATTTCGGGGAATGAGCATATTCCGACAAAGCCGACACCAGAGAAGAAAAAACAGAACAGACATCAAACCAGCAAAAATCTCGCTTTATTACTTGGTGTATTTGGTAGAAAACTACAACATAATATGAGTTTTAATTTCCAGTAAAATTGTCTTTTTAATTCGAAGACAATCCAAACAGTCAAGAGAAATAAGCACGAACACAAACCCGAAGAATTCTTTTTGCTTTGCAAAATCATTCATTCTTTTTTTTTGTTACCGGTTTTTTTTGTGTTTTTTTTTTGCTTTAGATGTATGGTTCAACAACTGAACGCATACTTCAATACAACAGCAATAAAATCGTGCACACATATTCTCTACATTCGGATTTAGCCGTTTGCATCATTTTAACGAAATTTCATCATTTATTCTCATTCTCTCGTTTTCAAATCATTTTGGATTTTTTGCTCATTGTCGATGGTCTTTTGTGTGGATTTCATCATTTTGCAACATGATTTTCGGCATTCTTTGTCTTGCTATGTCTGGCACAAACAAATTCGTCCATTCTTTCATACTCCATCCGCATTTTGATGCATTTTTGGATATTTTTCGACATTTTTCAAGCTTGCAATAATTGTAAATACTCGTTCATTGGTCATTCATGTGGACAGTTGGGCAGCACTTTCTACAACACACAATTCACACAATAATTTGATCCAAATGATGAAAGCTGACACCAACGATAGTGATAATAATTTTTGACTAAATGTTATTTCATGCATATCAGTCGATCAATGTATACAGCGACAGCATTGTTTCCCCCCCCCCCTGGAATTACACCATAATGATTTGAACGAAATTCGCCTATGCAATGCGATTATCACCATCGTCCATAGTTTAAAAGGTTAACGTAAATCGGCAAAAAAGTGGCATCATAAAATATTTCTATTTATTTTTAGAAATAAGCAGAAATGGAAAAGAAAAACCACACACAAATCAACGCGCATAGGTCATCTGTGTGCTCCATTCCTTAGTTCATGATTATTAGCCATACAAAATATAAAAAAAAATGCGAATAAGAAATGAAGAACGAAATGAAAAGGAACAAAATAAAAAAGACAGACACACAAAATGGTCTGTATTGGAATGATGCTCACTCACTTCATCAATCGACTTCAATACATATATGCAAACTGCACACTGCACACAATGTATGTACTACAAAGACGGATGTTTGAATGTCTTTAAGCATATTCGATGCTTCAAATTGATCACATCTAAATTAAATCCAAATAAGATTTTATTTTCCCCTTTTCATATAATAAATAGTTATGTTTCATACATATGGATGCTGGGTACATGGCATGCATGCTAAAATTGACCGTTCTGCTACTGCAAATTAAAGATTTCTACGTAATTCCGTATTGTGTTATTCGATTTGTCTACGTAAAATGTAGAATATTCCATTCATTCGAATGATGGCGGGGAAACATGGATTTTGTGATTGAAAAGATTTAATGTTGCATTTAACTAAAAACATGCGGTGAATATGTGATTCACGGCATGAAAAACAGCACCGATACATACGATGTATCTAACTGATGCCAGCTCTCAGCTTCCAGCTCTTGGATGAATAATCATAATAATGAATAGATTATAATCCTCTCTAGCACCGATACATATGCAATATACTGTTTGTCCCGAGTCCCCTTCATTGACTGTGTGTGTGTGTGTATTTTGTCGTTGCTCTCCCTCCCTCCTCTCTCTCTCTCTCTCTGTTCTGTTATTATTGCATTGATTCAATCTTCACTGTGTTGATTCATTTAGTTCGACAAATGATTTAGTTATTGAAGGCTGAAAATAGAGAACATCAAAAGACAAAAAGGGCCAAAATAAATTCCTATTCATATTTAATGATTTGTATTCCAAATATCCGCAGCTTAACGTTATTTGCTATTAGATTTTTGGGTGTTAATGTACTGCTATAAATACTGATTACTGAATGCGAACAGTTTGCTTATTGATATTGTACATGTTCAGTGTTTAGAATGTTTGGTCGCTAACTGACTATAACAACTGAAAATGGTACAAAACACATAAATGCAAAATCCAAAATGCGAATAATTTTATTTATCAGATTTCGTGGTTTGGGTTTTTTTCTTTTTCTTTTTTTGGAGGGGGAGGGGATAAACATTGACAGACAATGGTAACCATTCATTTGGCTTCGTTTCCCAATATGTACAACAACAAATAATTATAATGTTTGTGTATATTAATGAATAATTTAATGATTTGAATCAAAAATTTCGAACTACCGAATTCGAAATCAAATCTTGTGCTTTATTTTGCCAAGGCATTGATAGAAAATGTTCAATGTTCAGGGTTTCTCTCATTGACTATCACTTGTTTGTTGTCTTCAATCTTTAAGAAGTGAATTGACACCAATATTGTTGATTTCAATTTGGATGTACACGAATTCAGTGTTTCGTGCTTCGTGTTTCGTGTTTCGTGTGTGAGGCACATGTATATCTGTCGTTGTTGTTAAACTAAAACGTTTTATCATTGAATGACGGTGACAATATGCATTAAGACGTTTATATTAAGAGGTAAACGCGAATGCAAACAAATAAAAAATGAAATAATATGAAGAGACAGATGATGATGATGATGATGATGAAAAAAAGAAGAAGAAGAAGGAAAAAACGAGCAAAGCTAAATAGTGAGAATGAAGATGTGTGACTCGGTGTCTGTGCATATTATGTCATCGCGAACGGCACAATTAACAACCAACGACATTTGTTTACTCTCTTGTGAAACGAAAATATTGCAAGCAAAAAAAAAAAAACAAAACAAAAAATAAAAGAAAAAATAAACGAATTGACAATAGTTAATAATAATCAGAAACAGAAAGAGAATCGCGGCATCTCATAGCTCATACTTCATACCTCATATATCCCATATCCCAGAACACAAATTAGTTTTTGAATTGACATCATCATCGTGGATGAGCTCACGACACAAACGAAACAGAAACACACAAAAAAGCACTTTTTTTTCTTTCATTTTCATTCGCTAAATGCGGAATGCTTTATATTGGCACCATTAATGCGCTCTTGTGCTTTAGCGTTTGTTTACTTGCAAAACATTGTAATGCCAATATGTGACCGGAGCCACAAGAGCCACCAGAGCCGAAAAGCGCATTTGATTGCCGGAAAAAAAAATAAAATAAAAAAAGATTTTCATTCAGACAATGTGCGTCCTGTGTTCTCCATATTTGAAATCATTGAAAGTATTGAATGAATCGTCCAATTCCGAATGCATGTTTCAATGTTGTCGAATTCAATGATGGAAATAAATTGACACAATCGAACCAATAATTTAGTATTTAATTAAAGCAATGGTTAATTTAATCATAGACTATAGAAAATATCGATTATCTTTGAAATTGATGCTTTGTCCGGTTCAACGTCAGTCCGGTTCGGTGTCAATTTCGATGCACCATTATTATCGATTTATACGACAAACTAAAACGAATTTATATCAGGATTCTGAAAAGTCTTATATCTTTGTGTGTTTCAGTTGCTTTTGGAATCGTTAAAACATTGAAATCATCAGAACGAAAACGAATTAAATAACCAACTGAATAGTGCGCACTGACAATGCCGAATAATAAATATATCGAATACTTTCACTACGAAAATGAAATGGTTACAACACATTCGTGATAAGCAATTTAACTTCATTGACCCAGGTCAATTTTTAAATTTGAATTTTGATTCCAAATTCGAATGTGTTCGTCTTCGATTCATATCGTTTATAATTTATAATGAATAATTTGATGCGACTGAAAGAAAAACAGATACAACAACATGACGAAACGAATCTTCACATTTCATAATATTTCGTTCATCATTCATTTTCGAATGCAAAGACAGACACACACTTTTGAATAAATCTCAAATAATGGGGAGGAGAGAGAGAGAGAGAGAGAGCGAAGGAAAAAAATCAAAATTTGGAAGAGGCAATGACAATTTGTTTTGATGTTTGCATCGTTAGGATTCATTGGAGAATGGCGTTAAATTTATTTTTGTCATTTTATAATGAGATTGAAAAAAGCATTGCCGTTATGCGTCAATCATCCGTCTTATAATACCAACAATAATAATAATACATAATCATAATGTATGATAAAAGGCGACAAGAGTCATCAAGAGGCAACCGAGCCATTGGCAAATACAATCAATTTTGAATAATAATAAATAATTTGCATTAAATTTATGCAAAAATGAATATATTAATAGATTTTACTGTGATGATGAAACGCGTGCAGAATATTATACGGTACACAAAGCAAACACAGTACACATACGAGCAATGAGCAATGAGCAATGAGACAATCAGCAAGCCTATGCTTTGTGTGTACTGTGTGCATTTTATTCCATTATTTCCCTTTTCTAATATGAACCGGAAATATCTCAATGATAGAGCATTTCGAATTTCGATTTTATTAATTTGTATTGTGTCTTATACTAACTAATACGCCGGTAAATGAAAATGTAGATTATTACAGATATTATGTTGAATAGATACAATAGCGAATCTCTTCTTCTCTCAATATTCAATTCTATGAAAGAATAAAAGGAGAAAAAAAAAAATAAATTTTTTTATTATTAAAATTCACTTTCGATCATCAAACACATCGATTCTGTTGCATTTGAAATATAATACATACAAATTACATATGCAATATTGTATTGCACAGAACGTCGAATGCATCGGCCATCGGCCATCGGCACATGAGCATCGGATATTGGATTCTTTGTTGACATGTTAGTTTGACGCCCATGTTCAGAATCCTATGCTAATTTCTATTCATTATTTCTATTTTGATTAGTATTATCATTATTACGATTGATATATTTATGAAGAGCACAAACAAAATGGAATTTCAGTCGTTATTTTTTTGGTATTTGTGTGAATTTGATTGAAAAAACAGAAAAGGGGAAATTCAAAGCAAAAAATTATTCGTTGAAATGAAAATGGTAAAATGTGACTGTGGCTTGAAATTTGGATTGCCATATAGATGCCTTACACCAAAAGCCCAAAGAAAGAAGAAACCATTTTCCACATTTCCGAAAAAAATGATGTTTTTTTTTGTTCAACTCATAAGTTAAATGAAAATATTTGATTAGCATTGTAGTTATTGATGACACCAACCGTTATACGTTTCTAATTTTGTTACGCATAAAAGTTGTATTAGTTTTTCATAATCGAATTGTTGGCAGATGTGTTTGTTGAAGCATTATAATACTGTCGCACATCCGCATTATCATCAAGTTTATAATATGTACATATAAAGTTTCTTGTTGAATGGGTTGGATGACAAATGACGGATGTAGAATGTATAGTGTTGTTTAAGATATAACATAAGCATTGCACATATGCCAAATGCCAATACAAATATGCCGATTTGAACGCTTTTCAATTGCAGTAAAATAAGTACACAAAATCGAGTCGATTTGTTTTCTGAAAAGTGTCAAACTTTTGTTTGGGGCGGTTTTTTCGTTGTTCATGTAAATTTGTTTGATAATCAAATGTGGTGATAGTAAATGTGAATAAAGGCCAACAAAAATGCAAATAGATAAGAAGGATCTCTCGTTTTTGGTGTATTTAATATCGCGTTTTTCGTTATTATTATTGACAATTCGTACACACATAATTTACATCGGCACATGTACAATGTCATATTTGTGCCCATTGATGGCATAGACGAATCACCATCGAATAAAAATATACACTACACACGCACACACAGTTGCCATAAACAAATCGCCCGTAATAGTCAAAACTATAGTAAACTTTGCTCGATATTAGTGATGCAAAACACGTATTGACATAGCTCAGAACATCTACATATTACTGCAGTGCATACTACATACGCTACGCAAAAATCCACCTTCTTCGTATGATTTCTATTCATTCCGTACCACCTTCCATCGCCCCAATTTCTATTTGCCCTTTATCTATTCATTCTTTGTATATGTGCAAGCAAACGATATTTTCAACATCGTACCACGTTTATAGCATTGCCGAGTATGTGCCACGCTGCAAAGAAAAAAGAATGACAGACCAAAAGAGCACACAAAAAAGTTGACGAAAAATAAAATGAAAATAAACGGATGAAGAAGAATAAAAAAAAAAATGTTTGTTAAATTTTGGAAAATTGCACATCCATACATTCATGTCATGAGCCACAACCACACCGCATCATTTTCCAATCGTTTGTATTTTATTTTATTTTTCGTTTTTTGAGGCGCAATTTCCATTTTTCTTCATCTTGTTCGTTTCTTTTTGATAAGAGTATGAGTTTTGTGTTGAGACCTAGGATGTCTGCAGATGTTTTTCCTTTAACATTTATTTCATTCAGAAAAGAAACGCAAATTTTTTCGATAGGTATCATTTCCGAAGATATAAATGTACCTGAAAGTTTGACCATTTCGAATGAATGACATTCATGCTCAATGTTCAATGTTTTCAAATAGTTTGAATTCATTTTCCATTAAAACACAAAGAGTAAAAACGACAAACGTCTGGAAAAAGACAAGAGAAATACAAAATCGGAATTATATGGATGCGATTTGAATTGACAACGTTGGGTTAATTTGATTTCAGTTAAAGCAGCCGATAAGAAATGAGAATTTGGGAGTATTTTGTTGCGTTCGATGTTCGATAACTAAACAAGGTAGAAATCCCACACTCACTCACCGGCAGTCGATAACCAAAAGTTTTTTTTCCTAAAGAAGTGGATGAACGGAATAGGAAGAAGAGCAATAGGTTTTGAAGCAACTTTCGATGAATTCAAAGTTTTGCTTGTAGACCGTGTACTACACTAAATGTTTTTTCTCTAAAAAAAATTCCCTTTTCAAAATGGAATATCGTTCGCTGTTTCTGTGCGCCTGTGAGCCACTAATCTCAAATGTACAGTTTTCTCAACATTTAGAGCTTATTTTCAGAAAACTGGCAAACGTCGACGAAAACTTCTACTTTCACCATCGACTTTGGCTTTGGTTCGTGTGTGCGTGTGTGTTATTCGCTATGATTGCTCTCTGTGCAACTATTGTTACACTGCTTTCCCGAAGAAAATCAGAAGATTTTCATTTTATATAAAACGAATAGCAAAAAAACAAAAGTGAAAAAGAAAAACTAAAAGAAATGAATTGTATGAGCGAACAATTCAATGGCAAATTAATCTTGAATGTTCCGATTATAATACACAAAATAGCTCAACGATATCATTGAATCGACGATCGACCGGGCCATCTTAAACTCAAACAAATGCCAACAAATATATGGATTTTAAGTTGATAGTTGATAGGGTGAAACACATTGATACAATTGCCAAACTCAATACAAAAATATGAAATGATATGGATATGGATGATCATTTTATTCCGTTTCAATTCCATCATTTTGTCGTGTGCCATGCAATTAGTGTGTGTGTGTGTGTATATGTTGTTTCGCATTAGTTTTCATATCTCATCGCCACAATTATTTTTGTCGAAAACATTCACCATTTTAATTTCTCTCGAAGAACAGATTAATTATCGCATTTTCAATGCTCTGATAGAAAGTGGAGTTTTTTATTTATTTCCCAACCCCCCCAAAATTACCCGACAAAACATTAAGCGTGTCCATTCTCAGTCAGTTGTCAGTTTTCATCGTCGACCTCTTGCCGCCTCTGATCACTTTCTTTTCCCCGAATGAATGAAACTTTTGATTTTTGGTTTGCGTTTGTTTCGTTATCGAATTGGATTTTACCGAAAGAAAATTCTCAATTTTGTTTTATTCTTTTGGTTCTGCGTCAGCATTCAACATTTTCCATCTATCCATGAGGAACTATTTTCTGAAATTATAAACCATAAACAATACAAAATGCACTTTGGCACAACTGTTCAATCTTCATCTTCACAGATAGAACTCTGTTCTCCATGTATAAAAGTTGAGCATACATTTATCTATGAAACTAAGGCGTCTTTCGTTTGGATTTTTATTATTCGAAATGAGAATGAAAGCAAATGAAACGGAATGAATTTTGTTTTCGAAAGAAATTAAGATAAGAACGACAACAATTTAGCAATTTGGCATCACCATCGACGGCCACTGACCAATATGATACACATACACACAAATTTTTAGTCGTTCTCAGAAAAGTTTTTCCCCTCCGTTTCGCATCTATGTATTAATGGTTTTATTTCATACAGGATAAGCAGAGCAGAAATTTTGGTAGTCAGCAATAACACACAAACAGATGTCTCTTTTTTCGGTACACATATTTTCAATGATTTGCATAATTAAACGGGAGCGATCGATAAATAATAATGCATGAAATTTCTTCATTTTTAGATTGTTTCAACAAAAGTTTTGATTCATTAATTTTCTTTATTTTGATGGAAAAAAAAGGAAAACAGAATATCTGAATTTGAAAGGGAAACAACACATTTCATTGCCATCGGCCATGAATTAAAAATTTAAGGATGCATTGAAATGGATGTAGTAATATTCAATTTATTTTGAAAGGGTAAATGCAAGTGAATGTTGTTAGACAAGCCATTGACAGTTATTCGGAAAGATTGTGCAACAAGAGATGATAGATGATAAACGAGAGGAAAAAAAAATAGGGATGAATAAATTTCTCTTCGAATTATTGAAAAAGGCACACGGTACATGTATGTATAATAATAAAAGGTAGACTAAAAAAAATGACCAAAGACTTTTAAAACTTGAAATGAATTTTTGAAAGACAGTCGCAAACATTTTTTAATACCAAAATGGTCAAATTGATTTGTGTTTTTTTTTCTTCTTCTACAACATGTTGAATTTGGGTATGGTTGAATGGTCTGAATGGTCATGGAAAATACACCACATATTGCAGCATCAACATATGTAACAGATTGTTTGTTGTCATACCACTATCGAATCATATCAAGTATGCAGCAATATGTAAACAAAATTGTGTTTGATACCAGTTTTTCAATGTTCGCAACTCTCTCTCTCTCTCTCTCCCTGGCCACGGCAACAAAGAAATAGAATAGAAACACACAAAACACTGAAGAATAATAATGAAGAATGGACAAACCGATACCGATACCGAATCCAGTTCATTTTTCAATTTTCTCTTTCTTTTATAAATCCTTTAATTTTGTTTTTATTTTTTTTATTTTTTTTCGCTTGCTTTCTTTTCTCTCCATTCAAAATTGATTTACATTGTGTTTATTCTATTATTATTATATTATTGTACACAACCGATTTTCCAGCATGATTTTCTAATTCATTTTTTTTTTTTTTGGTTTAATTTTCTTCCCTATTCTTTGTGTGCGTCATTATTTGAGATTGTTCGTGTTTGTAATTTTGTGCATTGTGCATTGGTAACGATGGATTTTGGATGTGGAACCTGAAAATAATAATAATAATATAGAAATTGTATGAAATAGGAAAGAATGCGATTGCAATTGCAATTGCATCTGAAAAGATAAATTATTGATGTGAAATGTAGCCAGCATTTGCGTGTGTGTATGTGTTTGTGTTTCTTAAATGGAGAATGTGAATGGTGTGGTATTTCTACTATCTAAATTGACTCACGACCATTTCATAGATGAAAGAAATACACAAATCGATTTCGCAATGCTTCACATTCTGCTGTGCTCAGAACACTCGTTCACTCAGTGTAGTTTTGCAATGAGGTACGGAGTGAGGGGGATGGGGAGCCTTGGTTGTTGGTTGTCTGTATATACATATAAATGTGCCCAATGCTCATTGCTCATTGTATGAATTCGATGCTTGCTCTAATAATGATGATACTGCAGAAATAAATTCACTGAAATACCGAAAAAGTAACAGTCGAAATGAAACGAAACGAAACGATTTTCTCAAAAAGCAAAAGATTTGCAAAATAACAGTTTAAAAGAAACTAGAAAATATAGAATGAACATGGAACGCAATCGAAATGTATTGCTATCGAAAAGATTGAGGTGAAACAGACCAAATTCAATATAAAAAAGAAAAATTGTTGTAGATTGAAGAGGAAAAGTTAACGGAGGAATGGAAATGTTGATGATGGAAAGGTGAATGCAACTAGCAACCAGCTACCAGTTGAGTATGTATTGGAAAAGATGGAAAATGGTGAAAATCAAATAAAATTGAAAAAAATATCGAGAGGCAAGAGGCCAATAGTACATTCAATATACAAATAACGAACATAAATTTGCAAAAAAGAGAAAATGCGAAAATCGAATGAGATGGATACTATTCGAAAACGACAGCATTAACTTATACAACACAATCTGCACAACGATCCATGCAATCAAATAATATCGTTAGGTATTTGCTATTATTGTGGAATGAAGAGAGAGAGAGAGCATCATTCGATCCTTTCCTATTTCGTTCTTCATTTTCAAAGCAAATATGAACACGTGATTATACATCGAATGGAACTGTACCGATCGAACTAGGAGCAGGACAAGGGCCAGAGTCGATGCCATTGAGGATGGTCTGTTCGCATGATAGCGAAAACAATATCAATTTTAAACAATTTTTTCCATATTTCCTTTGATTTGTTCTCTTTCTTTTTAATGCACCACAGGTGCATTACTACGTTTGGATTTTTTTCTTCTTCTTCTTTTTTCTCCTCTCAGTTACGAAAAATGATTGTAACTTTGTTATTTGTTGTCCGATCGATTTGAGTTTTTGGATTAAGGTTTAACTTGGGAAATACTATCAATTCGAAATTTTTCCGGAATTTTCCGGGTAAAAAATTTTTCCGAAAAAATTCCAGGATAAAAAAATTTTTCCGAAAAAATTCCAGGATAAAAAAAATTTTCCGAAAAAATTTCCGAATAAAAAACATTCCCGAAAAATTTTTCAAAAAATTTCCGAATAGAAAATTGTCCCGAAAAATTTTCCGGATATAAAATTCAATCGAAAAAATCATTTCGATCGATCCGAAATTTTGGATTCAACTGGATAACTGATTACTGATAACTGATAACTGTTGCAGTTTGATACGATCTGTGGTGCATATTTTTGAATTCGGCACTATCGAATTCTGCTTGTTTATTCTTTCGTTCATTCTACATTCTATATCATTTTCAGTCGGTTACAATTTTCTATTTCGATCATTTCCAGTGGAAGGACATACTATTTGGTTGATAGTGTAGTCCGGAATAGAAATGAAACGACGAAATTGATAGGTTTGAAACATGCTGCATACACAAATATGCGGTTTAAATGAGATGCCGAATTATGCATCACCAATGGTTTGTAATGCTGTTCATTGTAACATTTTTTCCCCCGTTTAGATTAGTTAAAGGGAAAAACAAATAATATAGATACAAAACCAAAAAATGTTGAAATGTTGTTTTAGTCGGCTCACATTTCGTATATTGGAGTGTTGTGGTCTAACAAAAATACACCATAAAGTACCATTTTGATTTTTATGATCTTCACATTGCAACAGTCGAAATGTAAAACTATAAACAACAAACTGCAAAACTACTGCAAATATTACACACCACATGGATACATGTAACATAAAGAAACCACACAACGACCGAAGCAATATGCCGGTGCCCTTAAGAATACAGTTTACCCATAAACATTTTTTTTTCCAGCTCTTAGCTCTTATGTTTGATCTTTTGGGTCCTGCATTTTGCCTATGAAACATTTCAATTCAAACTTTTTCCATAATTGTGATTTGGAATTTTGATACAACAGTTTGCAGTAGCTGTTATTTGTTATGAGTTTACACATTTTATGATGCACACATTGAAAAAAAGAAATAAATGATAAAAATTGCGGCGATTTTGGTCGGTGCTCCTGTTTTCAGTACTTTTCATATCTCTCAAATGCAGTTGCAGCTCGCAAAGTGGCTGCTTAAAATGCAGCTGATTGTGCTAACTGGCTTTTACGTCCCTGAATATGCATGCTTGTCGCAGTTGGTGGATTTGGTTGCTTATCAATCGGTTTCGTTCAATTTTTCAAATACCTGCCGAATTTTTGAATGCAATTAATACTATTGCATCGATCGATTGGTACGATAGAAAAAATTTAGCACAAAAAGAAAAAATTTCCTAAGAATGTAACAAAAGACGATCGTTATACGGTTTGGTTCAGCAAATACGATACAGCACATTCAATTTCAAGCAACAAAAAACAACTCGCTGACCAACTATGCGATCCCATTTGCGATTGGCGATTGGCGATCGGTTTTGGTAAGAACATTTTTGTTCAGTTGTTGTCAAATGAGAAGTTTTTTTATTCTCATCTTTTGAATTTTTTTTTTGATTTGATGCTATGTCAATGTGATATTTTACAAATGTAACCCCATTTGGCCTTTTCAAGCGTTCGCACTCATGCAGATTATTATTTTATTAGCATATTCAGTTTTATTCTTCGATTTTTTTTTTGTCCCCCATGTTTTTCTCTCTTGTTTTTGTGTGTATTCTTATTCGATTTCTTAATCTAATGCTATTCGTGTGTCATGTTTGTTGGATGCTGCAAAAAAGATAAAAGAAACGACAGTAATATATTTTTTGTTCCCCATCCAAGCGATGGGATGATTTGAATTGAATTGAACTGAACTGGCTGCAAATCAAAATAACGAGAACAAAAAATATGTATTTTTCCTCTGTGAAATAATTCACAATTTCTTGAGTCAGCAACACATGATTTTTACAATGGATGCTCTTTTGATATGCGAACACATTTAAATCCGGCACACGGCGCCGATTGAGTGTATGTAATACATCATAATTTATAATATATGCATTATGATGAGCATTGAACATCAAATCATCTTTTGGCTTGCTAGTGGTCTCTGATCCCTACAACATACAGGGCCGAAAAAAAAAGGAAGAAGAAATAAAAAGAAAAAAAGGAAAAGAAATTCAATGTTATTGATGATGGAATATTCTCATGTGAGAGACGCAAGATCGAGGTTCACAGACCAAAGTGGAAATGTTGCAGGCAAAAATTGTGCAGAAAGACAGAAAAAAAGACGAAAGAAATTGCGAATCCTTACACTCGAGAAACCAATTATTATTATTATTATTATTTGATATTCCTTTTGTTCTTTCTTACATTCGATTGAGAGTTGTCTGGTTGCATGTCTGTGAGCACTGAATATTGAGCACATTGTTTGTTCTTGACTGTGTCCAAAGGAGCTGTAATATGCATTTTGTATTTCCGGTTTTGTTATTGCTTTGCCTGTGACGAACTCCATTCCGTCTCATCATCCCCATTTATTGACGTACAAAATTATTGAAAGATTTCAATGGAATTTGCACCAAATGAATCGGTAAGATCGGAAAGAGTTGTCCACTTCAAAAACTCATTTCATTTTCATTTTTTTTTTTTTATATTCGATTGTATTCGAAGTTTGAAGCTCATGTCGTGGTTATGTGATATGTGGATTTGCTTCCGTTCCTTTTTCTGGCCAACCATAAAATAATTATTAAATTTCCATGTTTTTTAGATTGGATGTCTGTGTATTGCGGCAATACTATTGCCGCCCTCATTTTGACCGCTTCAAATCATCTATCATCCAGCGTAATCACTACGACTTCCGGAGATTAGATTATTTTTCTTCTTGTGTTTTTTTTTCTCTTTCTTTACTTTCTTCCTCATTCTTCTGATGTTTGTGAACTGCGAAGCTGTAGTGGCTGAAGAATGAAGAAGCACCAACAGATTCATCTGAGGAAAAATTAGTATGAAAAATGCAAAAATATCATTTCCCAAATGGAATTATCCATTTATCTATGGTTTTGATGTAGACAAAGTATTATTATTATTTTTCAAAGTTTTAGTCGTTCGCATCGAAAACATTTGCCTCTGTACAATTCCACATTCACATATTCAGAATTCACATACATATGTAACAAGCATCAAACGAAGCCAATATGTGATTTGATATTTGGAATACAAATTATTATTATAACATATTATCTTTTCATGTATGCAGGCGGAATGACAGTGTCGGGCAAACTGATTCACAAATCTTCTATGTCCATAGTCCACATACTCACAGAGAGATTCGATTTCAAACAAAAACTCAACTTTCAATTTGTCAGGCCAAACATGCGAACAAATCTTAAACATTTGCAAAGAGAATCTTGAAAGAAAAACATAATAATAAATAAATAAATAATAATTATACAGGCGATGGCACGCCGTTGGTCGTTGGTAACATAGGACAAATTTGAATTTGATGACACCTTTAAATTTATTCGTGTTTGTTTTGTGTCGAATGATACAAATAATTTTCTGAGTGATTTGCGGTTCAGGCCAAAGTCAATGGAAACTGTGTGTCTCCAAAATGTGAAAACTAATACATTTCTAATAAGAGGAAAATTACAACGATAACACTGTGATTATTATCGTTTGGAACATCAAAAAACATGGGTCGAATCGTTAAAAACCTAAATTTAAAACCATCATGTTTTACGTATGCAATGTGGTATGCATGCGCTGGGTACACTATACGTTTTCAAGTATAATAAATATAATAAAATAATTCAAAGAGGGTTGGTTGATTGAAGCCAAAAACTAATATACGCATATTCTGATTCTCTTGCATTTCCCCAGTAGATAATAATAATCAGTTCAAAAAGACAACACAAAAGAAACTCCTAAAAAGATGACAGACAGACAGACAGACAGGCAGGCAGAACAGTGATAAAATAGATAGAATTAAGGCCAGAAAGTGTGACAGGGATAAAGGAACCACATTATTCAAATGATTGATCTAATTTATTCAAATGTTCACACATAATTCTTTGTAAAATATTCGAAAACTGATGCAGTAAAGTTCACACACACACACACACATTCCAAATTGAATGGCATACAATTTTTTGACAAACTCCATTCTTCATTCACCACTCACCCTCATTGTTTGCAATCACAAAATTTTAAACAGAATTAATCTTTTCACGTTGTTTTGCACCTTTATTACTTCAAATTGTTCATCTATTTATTTATGTATTGTAATGAATCTCAAATCGGTGCAAATGGAAAGAATGGTGAAATATTTTTGTGATGTCTTATCGTGAGTCTCGAATCTGGAGATATGGTTGTTACATTGTACTACATGTTTTATATATTCGGAAGAGAATCCTGTCGTGCATGTAAATTGTGTGAATAGTTCTTCAAAGTGTTTTATTAAGAGTTTGTGATATTTTCGAAATGTTTTTTTTGTTTACCCCTTTTTTTCAGTGTCGATGCGTTTCGCTCGATTTTTCGGTGATAATGATTAAAGTGATTGTCGATTTGCCCCTTTTCCCTTCACCCAATCCACACATTCGATTCAATAGAAATTTGTGTACTATTTGATGAAATGTCGCTGTTAACCGATGATTTCATTTAGCATGCATACATTATCATCCACATCCTTATCATCATCATCATCATCATCATCATCATCATCATCATCCTCATCGTCATCATCCACGAGGATGCAAGAAGGATGAAGGAAATCTATTTAGCCTTGATGACATAAATAATGTTCATTTTGGTTTCAAAAACATTCAACACTTTATCAGATGAAATATTTAAAGATTCGGTGTACTTTCTAATGATTCATTGATACAAAATGACAATAATAATAATCGATGCATCATTTTTTTCTTTATTATTCGTTTCGGTCTTTGTATTCAATTTACAACAATTATTTCGGTTATTTTGAGTATTAGGTGTTCAGTGCAAAAAGGTTAACATGTTAAGGGCCAAAATCAAACCAGATATACAAAGATATGCGTCGAAGTTGGAAGCGGAATGAACAAATACACCTGCATATAGTCCAATCAATGAGTCAAACCGAGTAAGCGCAAGGTTCCTACACAGAAGGTGAAGATTATGCGAAGAAAAAAAAACGGAACATTTGAAACGAAAATAGTGATAATAATAATAAGAAAGAATTGCCAAGTGATAGATAAATTGTTACAAAAACCCAACAACAAAATAACGTTTCATGTATTGCGATAAGCAAAAAAAAAAAAAACAAAAAATTAATATAAAATCGAAACGAAACACTATCCGACTACCTGAATGTAGTCGAAATGCATATACATAAAATGCTAAGTGCTGATGCATGTATACGCCAAAAGGTATAAAGAGTGCATAGCACAGAAAAATACACACAGTCAACACACAGGTTGCATGTAACAATAATAATAATACATGATATGGAGTCAAGATGTAAAAGGAGCAAATTCTTTTTATTTTCTTTAATCCAATTTCGGACAAAGTTGTTGGCACAATCCGTTTGCTAACGAAAAAATTCAAATATTCGCTTCACACTATTCGCACACAAACCATTTCTTTTTCGATCGAATTTCATCTAACAGGCGTCTGTGCATTGCTAGGAAATCGACATAATACGTTCAAGCATCAATTGAACATGGTGGATAGGCGGCATAATTCTTGCGGACACTTGAAATTTTATTACTCAATTTTTTCAAAACATCATTTTTCTCGGTGAGGAAAAACTTTTCGAACTGTAAGCTGGCCCTTAGGGATCCGTGTCCGCGGAAATTATGTCAACTGCCCTTGAACTTGGTTTTCTTTCTCTCGGACATTGCCATCCAAAAGGCAAACTTTTTTTTTATCTCTATACGCTGGGTAAATGAACGTGTCTTATGTATATTCTTTCTTTTGCCGAATTTTCTTTTTGCTTCGTTAGTGCGCGCGTTAAGCAAGGCTGGTGAGGTAAAATTGGTAAGGTTGCATCTTATTTTCAAACCAAATTTATTGCATTAAAATTTAAATGCAACACCATGTGAGAAAAGATGTTGTGGAAACTGTATGTGTAAATGTTTCACGTAAAATCGGTCTCGTTTGGAAAAAATGAAAACGAAAGAAAGAAAAAATAAAACCTTGATGCAAATGGCAGGTGAAAATAAAATGAAATGAAATGTTAGAGAGATAAAGATGTGGAAAATGGGTAAAAATCGAGCAAAAAAAAGAAAAACTAAAAAAAAAAGCATTGGGAATAATTTAAAATGAACGAACGAGCGAACGAAAGAACGTTTGAATGAAATGAGCAAATGTATGAAAAATGGCAATGCCAAAAAATAAGCTCAGTTAGTAAAATGTACGTTTCATCTCACATTTCACATTCTGTACAATCGTTTTGCGCTTTGGATTTTGAATGTGCCAAGATACAAAAGATGCGAAAAGATGTGTGAGATGTTTGAGCAAAGCTAAAAGATATCATCCATTTAATCTGCAGATGAAACATATAGAATCGTCTTTAAGAATTTGCGAAACGTTCGAGAAAAGAGAAAAGAGCACACACACACACACACATTCAGTTTCCTTCTGTTAACCGGTAATTGCCGATTTGAATCGGTGAAATGTGCCAGAAAAAGGAATAAAAACGAACAAAAAATACTCCCATAAAGAACAAAATGGAAACGAAGAAAACTTATGAAAATTATTCGACGGAATAGATGTATATTCCATTTTCTCGCTTAATGGTAAAATGAAAAAAAAACAAACCATTCGAGATATTCCAATTCCGAAGAATAAAATAATAATATTGAAAAATATGGAAATGAAATGCCGAACAGTGTGCAGTGTGTGTGTGTGTGTGTGTTTTTGGATGGTTTGCTGTTTCAATGTACTAGTTCAGTAAACAAAAGTGAAATCAAATAATGCAGAAATTGAAGCAAAATCGTTGAGCAGCACAAATCCTGGCTCCTGACGCCTGATGTTGTTTGACGAAGGATTAATGTGGAATTCTACTGCAGTTTCAACATTGAATCGCTATGGCATTAAGATTCTAATTGTGTGGATGAATAAATTTGTCAAACGAGTCCGACTAGAATAGCGTCAGTCAAAGGGGGCCGGAAAGAAAGGATATTTTTGGTGTATGTGTGTGTGTGTGTGTGTTTCTATTGAACAAACGAATGGTTTAAAAGCGTTTTTCAATTAATATATATTAAATTTTTCCACGCCATCAGTCAGCCGGCCAAAAGATTCGGATCCGCGGTCTTGTGGAATATGCAGCAACATTAAACTTTTGTCATTCATTCAATCAAATAATGGAAATTGAAAACTTAAAAGAGGCGAAGAGAATGATAACTTCGAAATGAAATTGAATCACCTTTTTTTCTCAATGTTTTGGTTTACAGTTTGATTTTTTTTTTTTTTTTTTTGAATATACAAAAGTAGTAGTAATAAATTCACGTTCGCATTCGCATTCGCATTCTTGATGTGAATCCTAAATTTGAATCATACGAATAACGACAATGTTCTTGTGAGATTGAGCTCATGGTTTACATCAGTTTATACAAATCTCCTGAAACATTAAAATTCGCCTATATTTTTGTCTATCTCTACAGTTTAATAGCATTTCATGCGCTTACCTATGCATAATCCAAAAACATACCACAATAAATTTGTAAACATTTTTACTAAATGCACAAAGGGATATGTTCGTTTTTTTTTTCTACAATCCGATAATGGCAATACGGTTGCTTCATAATAATTCGACAAAGCCGTTTCAAAATCCACAGGGCAAAGAATTATTTTTCTATTTTCATTTCGCATAAACAACATCAATGCATGTGTAAACGCATCGGCATCGAAGCTTTGATGATGGCTGATGTTTGACGGAAGCCCGCGAAGAAAGTGGAAAAAATTGTTATGATTTTACGTCGGAATAAACGGGAGGACAAAAAAAGACGGCGCAAAACTTTTTGTCAGAGAGTAAATGGTGAACGATTCTCGAGTGTGGAACGAAGAATCAGTATAAAATACATATACAAATAAAACAAAATACACACACAAACACATTCCATTGACTGTAGCCGTAGATAGGCGGTTGTTCGGATAAGATATGAATAAACGAGAATATTCATATTTTCAACGGCTCAATCTCTTTTTCATTACTCTTTCTTTTCGGTTTTATCATTTACAATCTTTTTTTTTGTTCCCCTTTTTTCGTTTTTTTTTCTTTTTCTTTTGTGTATGTCGGCTTTTGGTTGTTTTCCGTGTAAATTGTTACAATGCATTGGTATCATACAATATCGGTGGATCTCAGCCCGGAATGTGCTTTTTTAGAAAAAAAAAAGTTTTGTTTTTTCATTTCGTCGGCGACTACCATTCACCTGCCTGCCGATCATTTTCTTTTCCATCACTTATGAATAAACTGTCAAGTTGCACGAATGAATGGTTATTTAAATGAAAAATAAACGAAGTAAAGCCGAACAGCAACAGCCAATCCCAAAATGATAGCGCGCGATATGGAATATGAAAAAGAAGAAAAAAAGTTTATTGGCCAACTTCGTTTTGTTCGTATGTATCCATGAAAATAATTCATAGTGTAGCTGAAGCATACATATGATTGCCAAATTCTCACCCTCCTACTGCTATCTTTGTTTCATTATTATTTGTTTCATTTTGGGATATATTTTCTCCTTTGCTTTTCACATTGACGAAGAAGAAGAAAAAAAGATTTCCATAAGAGTCAGCCGACCACTTTTAAGCAATGCAAAATACACATTCATTTTGCAGCAGCACGAATAAAATAAGAAATATCAAATCAAGAGCAACCAAACTACCGAGACGAAACAACGATACAAAAAATTAGAATCGACACAGGGAAATGGACCTTTTCCGGAGGTACGAGCGACACGCTAAGAAAGTAAGAATGGGATAATGTATCAAATCCAGCTATCCAAAGTTCCGTTATACACGGTAAATCTTTATCCTTTAATCATATTAATTTTTTTTTTGTTTTTTTTTTTTGGCATATTTTCTATGTGTATATTCAGCCAGTTGGAATTTTTGGATTCCGTATTCGGTTCATGTTTTCTTTCACATTTTTTTTTTTCGTCATAACATTTTATGCCGTTGGTTTGCTGTTCTTTTTATGAGATTTGTTGAGCAAGTGATCATCTTTGATATGGGGGAAAAAACGGTGCGGAGAAATGACAAATACAAGCAAACGGGTTGCTGGCAGGTCTTTCAATTCCAAAACTATTGCCTAGAATTTGGGTTTCTCGTTTTGGCTCTAAAGTTTTGTGAAACTGGTTCAGTTACCAAAATGGACTTGAAAATCAAATTCCAATCTCTTTATCCATTCACTGGCTACCTGCTGCTGATTTCTGTGCTTTTCAACGCTATGAAATAAATTTCGAGCGAATGGTCGCACGCACAATGCAAAAATTTAATGCATCCAAAAAATAACATAGGTTGCATACATCATCAATCCTCATTCATGTCAACAAAAATGTTGAAATTTGTGAGTGCATCGAACATTCCGTTTTTTTTTTCAAGCCAAGCCGTTTTTTCTTCTCTCTGATTGTCCAACACCCGTGTTGTTGGTTTAATTTTATTTTTCATGTCATACGATTGACGAATATAATAAATTTCAAAAAGCGAAAATTGAGTTTAATGATTGCAAATGAATTGTTTACAATGGTGTTTTCCATTGCAGTACAAAATCGCCATGGATCCATACAATGCCACATGGATTATGGGACAATTATTTATTTAAAGAGGGTTTCATTCGTCCCAACAACAACAGCACAACTCAAATAAATGAACACGCAAAATAAACGCTCAATCGCTTAACTCACTGCGGGCTGCTCTGTATATATATATGTGTGTGTGTGTGTGTGCATAAAAACAATTATTGCAGCAATAATTCTAAGCCCGTGGATTTTTTGATGAAAATGTGAAAGAGTTTTTGACCAATCACCGCATGCATCGCATAAATTTTTCCGCTGTGAGAATTTATGTTTGAAAAGTCATAGAGTACTCCTATCATACTTGCAAGTAAGTAGTAGGGTAATTTTACTCAAGTTGAGCAAGTATGCAAGTAGGTTACTTGACGTTACTTACTTACTAGAACCTACTAAGTAACTAGAACTTACTCAAGTTGGTTAAGCTTACTGAGTAACTAGAAATTTCCCAAGTGGTGGCTCCCAAATTAGGTTATCGGGCTGATAATCAAAATTCTGAAAAGCTGAACAGAATCCCATATTAGCCTGTGATAATACCTAAACCAACTTGAGTAAGTTCTAGTTACTTAGCAGGTTTAAGTTACTTAACCTACTTGAGTAGGTAAAGTCACTCGTAAGTAAGTAGAGTACGGTTTAGTAGGAAAAAAGTAAGTAGGTTGAAAAAAAACTACTAGCTAGTAATAGGCAAATTTCATCTTACTTGCAGATGTGACTCCAATATTATATGAATGGTGGATGTTTATAGTTTATTAAACGATCATATCGTTGAACACACACACGCATTTTTTTATCCTACATATTTTCAGCTTTTCGAACCGCATTTAATAATAATTTATTCATCGAACTACAAAAAAAAATGAAAAATGACAGACGGTCAGACAGACAGAGATGAACGCGCTTTTGGAATCCAAACACTGAACACACAATGGCTGAAGAGCATAAGTAAAAAAAAAAAAAAAACAAACGAAATGGTCATCAAAAAGCGTTGATTTTGTTTTTCAGTTTGCAAAACTCTTCACTTTTCACTCTCTGCATCCGCAAATATGCGCTGTAAATTATGTTTGATGATGGTGTGATGGTTTGCATATCAATTGTTGTTTGGCATCATATCAGTCCCGTTTGTTTCATCATACTATCGAATTGACCATGCCAAAATTTGAATAAGAAAAATCATATGCACTTTTATATTGCACGTGTTTATTCAGGATTATGATTCACTTTGGTTTTTTTCTTCTATTTCACTATTTCGTATTCCATTTCGGTCGCACGTCCAAAATTTATTGCATTTATTGTCTTCTTCAATTATGCAATGATGCGGTGAATGGATTGTTTTTAGATTGCATATTGATGGGCTTTTCATTCTTTTCACAATTTCGAAACAATGAATGTGTCGTATCTGACTCATTGACAGTTATTGTCGTATTTTCTTTTTTCTTTCAAGATAAAAAGTTTAAGAGTATTCAGCACATTGTTAAGTTTGAAATTGATTTGAAAATTCGCATTGGATGAATTAAATTGACATGGCAATTCAATGAAAACAAAAATTTATATATTTTTCTTTGTTAATTGAATCAATATCCAAAATCGAGCCAATGAATTAAACTAATTGAATTACATTCGGCCCTAAACAAAAGTGTATATACAAAATATAATAATAATTGGCAATTTTCCTGTTCCCTGGAGTTAATCAAACACTATACATATAGCTGTTGTTGGCCAAGGCTTTTCGATTCTCACCCTCTTTATTATATTTTATACAAAACGTGCGTTGTGTTCCATGTATTCGTATACATCAACGATTCCGGAATTGGTATCGAATTGAATGTATACGAAATGTCAATAAAAAAAAACCGATTTTATTACATAATTAAATATATATCGTCATTATTCTGCCGGCTATTAACATTCATGTAAACACTGCGTTTCGCAAAAATTTTGTATAAGTCAACAATGAATCCCTTTCTGAATATCCCAAACGCATCAAACAAACAAACGCAACGCCTTCGAAAGGTTCGGCGTTCGGCGGCACTCTCTCGGTTTCGTTATAACAAGTAAATAAGAACATTTTGTAAATGTACATTTTGGGGAATTAAAACAATAGCACAGCAACAATGGAAGTAAGAGAGAGAGAGAGAGAGAGAGAGAGAGAGAGAGAGAG
>GL501565.1:283710-304735 GCA_000149185.1 Mayetiola destructor
AGAGAGAGAGGAGAGAGAGAGAGAGAGAGAGAGAGAGCCCAAGTCATTGGCATAGCGTGCTCTGTATAATGAAAATACATTGAACAAACGGTACACACAGCATGACACTTTTACTCTTTATTCGATTTAAAATTACAAATGGGCAAATGATTGTATTTCTATTTTGTTGTTGTTTTTTTTTCCTACTCGGTCTGTCATTAATTGTTGCATGGGGCGCCACACTAAAATTTAACTGACAACCGAAATGTTGCCACTCCATGCAGAAGCAAAGCGAAAACAGATCGACGGAAAACACAAAAAAGCCACGAAGAATGAAATTAATACACAAATTCAATGGGCGACGACGAAACCATCGAATATAATAACAACAACAACATTTCTCTCAGTTGTTGCTTTTTTCGGCAAATATGACATGAATCTGCCGGCATAGTTGGAAATGTTTCTTTTTATATCGTTCACCGAACCCCAGTCCGTGTTCGCTTATTTCGCGGCATTTGAAGAGAAATTGTTATCGATAAACGCGAGAGAGAGAGAGAGAGAGAAAGGTTGAGATAAGGAGTCAAATAGGGCAAAATCAATAGCCAGTGCCCGTTTCAAATAAAATACAAAACGTTCTTTTTTTCTCATCATTTTCATGCATCAGCATTATCATCAGCATTCGAACCGCTTAACAATTTGTCCATTCTTGAAATGGAATCTTTGTCTGTCGACGTGACATTACGAAACTCTTAATTAAAATTAATTAGAAAAAGCCACTGATACTTTTCATTTCATCTTTTTACAACAGTTGAACGATTGGTATCATTTCTTTGTTTGTTGTTCAGTTTAATGATGTTCAGACGCTACCATAGGGTTGAATCCTCTTGGAATAGTAATCGTCATTTAATAGTTTTCCGTGACAGTGATACTAGTTGGACGATAAAGTGAATGCAGGCCACGTTTAGAGAAAGAAAAAAATGGAACATTGTTGCGTTTATCGTTCGTTTTTCGGGCAATTTTAAAATGGCAAATGCAATTTCCAACCATCATTGATCCCATCAAATGCTCCCGTACTTTTCATATAAAATAAAATTCACTCACCGAATCCATCAGCCTCGACTGTTCGTCGATAGAATAATCTATTTTAAATTGTTTTTTTTTTTGTTTATGCGTAGACGGTTCATTTATCGTTATTTGTCTTGTTTTTTTTCCATTTGTTTTTTCTTGCAGCTTTTGATAGTTTCTTATTTTCGATCCCTTCAAACAAATTATTGTATTTTATATTATTATATGTGTTTATTTTGGTTGGAAAATTTTATATTATTTTCTGATCGTCATCGTCTCGTCATTGGTCGAATGTCACGTATTTTGCGAAGAGCAAATGCAACACCATTCTGACAATCATTCAGCCAGCCGAATAGCTAGCAATGACTGATTACTTTTCAATGTGAACCGACTTTTAATGCGTTTGTTTCAAAGTCTTCTTCCATTCCTTCACTCTCTTTCTCGCTCTCATTCCTTTTTTTTCTTTCTTTTTTTGCTCTCTCGGTATTTTTCAATATAAATTTGTCAAATTCGCCTTCATTCATGCGTCAATTTCAGCGCTTTCGCATATTTCATTTTGGAAAAATCGAACAGGGAACGTAAGACGCACGGATATGAGCGGCTTAAAAGACAATTTTAAGGAGCATGATGGATTACATTAGACTGACTGAATGAATGCAAACATCAACAACAACAACAACAAAACGGATCCATTTTCTCGTCGTTCTCTTTCATTTCACTTAATTTGAGAAAAGTGATGGGCCGAAGCTGTCATTTGAATTGGATTGTTCGAATCATTATCATACACATATCATTATATTATTATTATTATTATTATTGAGTTTTTGTTTTGTGTATGTGTCAGCGTTCTAGATTAGTGGATACGTTGCCAGATGATAGTAAATCGTAATTTTTTATTTTTTATTTCAATGTATTCTCACTTCCTGGACTCCAGTTTTGTGCAAATTAAAGCTACATCAAAAATACCGTGTGCAAAATCACATGAAGACACCAACATTCAAGCAGTAACAGTTTGTGTTGCTTCTTTTTTCATTCAAAGAAAAACATTTTCACTCGATGGATTTTGTTTATTATGGTTAAATTTGTATGCGATGTGTAAATGTATAAAACAACAAACGGCAAACGACAAACGACAAATGTATGATACGTTTGCATATCCAGTATGTAACACATTACACCATTACACATACAAAACGCAATGTTTGCCACGAAATGAAATTCGTTTATAACGAACAATTTGGTTTTGAAATTGAAACCACAAAAACACATTAGTTTTAGGTGCATACATTCAATTCACCGGCTCGACAAACCATATTCTACATTCAAATATGCAAAAGCATCCGACAGGCAGACAGATATGAATCGACTTCTCCTCCCAAATTCTGCTCATACCTGTACGACATTACATTCCTGGCCCTGGTCCTGGTCCTGGTCCTGGTCCTGGTCCTGGCTCTCGCCCGACTCCAATCCGACCCGAATTCAACAAAAACCAAGCTCATTCGGTTAAACCATATAAGTCACTTTCTTGTTACAATAACGAATTGTTCCATAAAGTTTTTATGAGATTTTTATAACATTTTATTGGATGCAGTTGCTTGATGATGATCGCATTACATGATTTCGACTAAATGCACGTTTCATATTATAACTTGTGGTCTTGTATTTTCGTGTACATTTATGTCATTTACCTAGTACCTTCTTTGCTCTAATCCAAAAGTTTTCCATTTGTTTGCTTTCAATAATTTCTGGTTGATTTTTCCCGTTTTTATTATGGATTTGTGAAGGATTAGGGTGCGGTCACAAGGGGATGAGCAAAAACCATATTCCGACAACGAAAACACTTTTCTTTTCTCGCAAATGGCATCACCTTTGAAAAGTCTAAAATTAATCTTTGCATTTGATCTGATTTTTTTTTTTGACACACAGAATGGCTATGGAATCCGATAAAACCACCTTAGTTATTATATCCACAAGTCAATAATTTATAACTGGATATCAATAAATGAAATAAACAGCAAACAAAATCCAACTAATTGAATAATAATGTAACGCACAAGATAAGGTCACCGCCGGATCTATATCTTCTTTAAAATCTATTCGGTGTTGAGTCAATGAGAAATCGACTAAAAGATGATAACATAAAAAGTACGCCGAAACAAAGTTTTATTTTATGATGTCATTAAAATTGGCATTCGCTGGCAATATTTGACTTTGAACGTGTCAGCAATATCGTACAAAATTATGGTGTGGCGAGAGAGAGAAAGAGCGTTCGATAATAAATTGCGTTGTCATTTGTTGATGATCATCGTATGTATCGATTTCAATTCATTTCAAAAAGTCGACGATGCACGTTTCATTCCCTCATTCCGTTCAGTTCATAGGCGATTCGAATGTGATCAAAAATAACAAATCAAAAATTTATACAAAAAAAAAAAAAAAAAAAATAATTGTATAATTTTCAATTGATATATAAATATTTCAGTTTGATGATGAAATGCACAGAAAGCAATCGGCACCTCTTTAATCAAATCAATGATACCCTTCGAATTTTTTTCTCTGAATCTTCGTTTTGCATTTCAAATGTAAAAATTGACGATTTCGAACACAATTCCCAATGGATTTAGGATCCAATATAGATATTATTTAAATTTTTTTTTTAATGATCAATCACTGAGAGCTCGGTATATGGCAAACAGCAGCAACATATCCACCATGAATGAATCCCACGAAAAATAGAAAAAAAAATTGGTAAATTTTAATGTCCGACCAGAAAAATCCGATTTAAAAACGTAACGAATACAAATCTCGACGATAAAATAAATGTGGTTTCAGCAAAATTAAATGAAATGGCCAATTGGATAAGATGAATGAAGACGTACGCATCATATTCAAACATACATAGTTGACTCGTTGCATCGAAATCGAAAACGAGTGTAATGAAAAAAAAAAGAAAAAGAAGAAGGGAAAAATCCGAAACGAAATGACTGAATCTGCTTCATAATTAGTGGGAAGAAAGAAGCAACCTGCCATTTAGCCATCACTTCGAAAATATAATAGCAAATAAATTGTTCAGCTCGATTGTGATGACGAAATGAAATGAACAAGGGCCACGAGTCCGTAACGCCAATCGATTCTGAAGAAGTGGAAGACAAAGGCCTAATAAAGGTATTTTGTGTAACAGCTAAAAGTAATTGACTGGCTTGCAGAGAGAGAGAAAGTGTGAATAGAAAAATAAAGCAAATGGAAAATGTTTGGGAAGTTGGGACGGGGGGCGGGGATGGAGGATGACGACTGGTGTAACAAAACGGAAGAGCCAGCTAAAATGATTTTTGGCCAGTCGTCGCCCTTCCATCAAATTTCATTTCATCCATCTCTTTTTCTCATTTTCCTTTTGAATTGTGCATTTATTAAGATTGTGATTGACTAAACAAGTGACTGACTACTTTTCCCACAAAATCACTCATTCAATTTATTTTTCGGTGTTTGGCTGCGCGTGTTTTGGGTGTTTGTTTCTTATTTTTGATTAATATTATTAGAAGAAGAAATTCGACGGAAAAAAGCGGCACACAAAATCACTTTCTAGTCTTGTTGTGTGTCATGAGTGCTGGTCGGTTACTTGTTATTTGTAACCTGCACACCCTCTGCATTGGTTTACGGTTGGCTGTGGGCTGTTGGCTGTACAACGGCATTCAGTTTAATCTCAAAAACACTACACAATTCAAGCACTTGTTGTAAAGAGGAATTTTTTTTTGCTTTTTTATAAAAGTGGATATTGGATAATAACCTTGTTATTCGTTCACTATCGCGCCCATCTTTAACAATACACAATGCAATACAATGTATATTGATGCCAACACATTGATGTCGGATAAAATGAATAAATGAGTAAATGGAACGCATCAAAGTGTAGAAGAAAGAAAAAAAAAAATGCTAAACAATCCAAAACGTTCAATATCATAAAATTCAAAATTAGGAACCAAGTGCCCATTTTTATGTTTTTAACTGAAGTCTTATGTCTTATGTTGCTAAATTACAGCCTTATTATTACACATAAAATGGATTTCAGTTTAACATCATTTTCTCCATTCTCTTTGTATGTTTTGGGCCATTGGACCCTCACAAATTTTCAACGGATTTTTCCCATTTTCTATCCGCATTATTTGTGAAATGATGATGAAATAGATCAAATACACACCGCGCATTATTATTGTTCAATCTGAATCAATGCTTAATTCGTGTTTTTTTTCTTTCCATTTCTTATCTTGTGTTCCGTGACAAAATCTTGTGTTTTCATGATAACAAGTCAGTGATCTCATATGTGATTTCGATTCGCTATGGATATAAATTATTAGAATTTGGATCAATTTTCAGAAATCGAAACTTCCATTTCTCGATAAATTATGCACCCAAAAAATATTACAAAAATTAGTTTGACAACCAAGCTATCGGTACAGGCGATGTGCGTACGAGTGGCTGTCTGTTAATTAGCACATTTTGCCATTCTATCGTTGGGCTTTATGAGTACCGAAGTTCCGAGAACGAATTGTAAGTTTGAAATTTTGTGGGTGAGTGTGAGAGAGAGAGAGAGAGAGAGAGAGAGAGAGAGAGTGAGAGCCTGATCTGCAATATGTTTGTAATCCAAATATGATTTAGTTATTTTCTCTCGACTCTCAATTCCCAACTGAACGTTTCTCCAATGAAAATCAAGCTCGACAAACATTGAATGGTGAACAGTTTCGAGTTTCGAATTTTCTATTTTCCAAACGATTCAAAATTAAGCAAAAGCTTATGCTCAATGTTTGCATTTGATAATTATAATGATTTGGATTAAACTGGATTTGAGTATGATATCTTTTCAAATTATCAGTGTTTGCATACAGAATGATTGTCGAATGCTATCGTTTGCACAAAAATTTTCTAATTGAAACGCCATTGCATATTGCATACGCAAGCACTTCAATGATATAGTCAACGGTTGAAAATCATTTTGATGGCGAACTTTTTCTTTTCTGTTCGTTTTCTTTTTATTTTTGAATTGTCGGTGGATTTGGGAAGGGGTTGCTTTGAATCATGTATATATTACATGAGGCCAAATTGGATGCAGCTTGAGATGAGAATAATAATTAATAAAAGGTGTATTCTTTCATAGATCGGAGCCAATGGATGTTATGGGGTTGTTGGTCACCAAGTATAACGTTGCGAGATGGTTGTTTTCACGTCACATTGATCCTGTTCATTGTTCGCTCGTATTTTACGCATTGTCTTTCGACTGACTAAGTCCAATGCGAATGCAATTCATGCGAAAGCGAATTCATTTGTTGGAACTCCAGTGCGAATGCGAATTTTCGCATTCGCATGTTTGGCCAGCTCTGACTGACTTTGGCTGTAGCTGCGGCTGAGATGTGTTTTTGTTTTTGTTCGCCATTTTTCCCATTGTTTATCCATCGTTTTGTTTCCAGCTGCTGTTTCCTAATTTGTTTTTCCTTTTTTTTTTTTTTTTTGAATACAAAGAATGCAATGGTAACCATAAGATGATAACCTTAGTAATTTGTGGCATGCAAAAGTATTATTTTATATCTACAAATAGAAATGGTAAAGCTTAAGTTGCCAATGGAATATGGAAAGCCAAATTTTTATTGAGATTAAAAGAACTGAATGGAAACGAAGGACGAGGGAAAATTAGTAATAATATCAGGACAAGAAAATATGAAAAGGAGCACAGCCGAGGCGATGCTTGAGCAAAATTAACCGAAAAAAATACACAATCAAATTCAAAAAAATAGAAAAATAAAATAAAAATAAATTGAAAATGTAGAGGCATACACCAGACCGAATCCTGGCAAGACGAGACTCAATTGGTGGACTAATTGGTTTTAAAAACTCTTAGTTTGATCAAGTGGTTGGATGCATATATTCGGTTGGACCAAGTGGCGGGCAACTGTAGTTGGTCCAAATTCAATTTCAAAGGAATAACCCAGATGACAAATGATGACCAAGTTGGAGATCGAATGCTGTAATATTAATTTGTGCTTCGTAAATATATGCTCAAAACAGACAAATTGAATGAATCTATAGCTTTAAATAATCATCAACAATACAACATTACATAAATGCTCCAAATGACAAACCGACCTGAAAAAAGAATAAAGAAGAAACTGAATGTGCCGAACAACACACCATTTATCGTCATCGTTAAATAACGATGCAAAATATGCATTATAAGCTGCCAAGCAACCAAAAACGGCTTGAGTATTTATTTCAAAATGTGTGAATTCTGGAGAGTGAAGAATGAAACGTAAAAAAACACAATGAACATCGAGCATAGAACATGCAGATATGGTATGGCAACGTACATAATATTGGATGGTTTTATTTGCTTTCATGTCTTTTGGGCATCTTGAGAAGAATGCAAAGAAATCTTCGTTAATTAATAAATTAAGTTCAGCACTCACTTCGAAATCTACTTCAAATGTGCACGGTTCCCTCTTTTTTCTCTCTTTCTCTCTCTCCCTTCATTTTTCTCTTGTTTTCTCTTTAATTTTCAAAACTAAACGCAATTTCGTTTAATTTGTTCACTTTCAATCCAGTGTAGTCGACAGAACCAGCAACAGCTTTCAATTGCCCCACATTCTTTCCAACTATGGCCTTTTCTTTCTCCAGCATTTTTTGACAGTCTCTCCATTCGCTGTTATATGCGATTGTTGGCATTTCATTCTTTTTGGTTTTCCTCTAAATGTGAAATAATTGTACTGTTTTGACGGTAACGACAGCCCAACAAAAACAGTAATAACACTTGCCATCCACTTTGCATCTGTATTACGATTGTACTATGGAAGCTGTAAGGGCTGTAATTTGTTCGGGTTTTTTGTTTCATGCACAATTTTGTGTGAATGTTGAATGTGGTTTTTTTTTTAGGCCAAACCCAATTGTTCGTGTGTTTGATAGTCATGAATTGTATGGATTGTCTTCTTCATATTATACAATAGCACAGTGATGAATTTGTGCTTCGTGTGCACAGACTAGATTCAAATTTGTGTTGTTTTCATCCTAAGCGCTGGATTTGTAATTCGGTTCGATTAGAAAATGACAGAAAATGATTCTCTTGTTTCATTCCAACACGAAAAATCAAAAGAAAAAAAAATCAATGGAAAAGAAGATGTTTAACGTATATTGCAACTAGTGCAATTGAATATATGTATCAGTAACCTGAGACGGTATAGTCGTCTTATAATAAATAATAATTGCTTTACCGCTGACTCCCTTCAAGCCATTGGCAAACATTCATTAACGTTTTCATTGTATTCCATTTACATGCTGCCTGCATGCAGCTAAACCAACCTCTGAAACTATACATATAAATGTATGAGTGAATGGTAAATAAAGTGCGCATCACTTTCCGGTTTTCGGTTTTCTTCAACTTAACATTGCAATGGTTTTTTTTCCATTCGTCTTTTTCACAGTTACGAAGAATTTTTCCCATTTAACGTTCTGTATTCGTTCGGCGCTTGCTATGTTAGCTACACTGTGAAGAAAGGCTATTACTTACTTCTTTATGAATGGAAATGGTTTAATTAAAATTGAATTAGAAAATATCCCGTACTGTTTTCATTTAGGGCGTTCAGTTTTAGCATTCATTGAATTTTCTTTTATTTGCTGTCGTTTGTTCATTTTATGCAATTATCCTGGTCTCTTTCTAGCACAAAATACGATTCACATTCCTTTCTCTGAAATTCTCAACTCGATTTCAAAATAGATAGATTTTTCGCTATCATTTTTTTGAAGCCCCGAAATCAAGCATACGAATGACGTAGCTCGACAATAAATATTCGTATCATATACATGAATTGTAATGCATTTGTAAATATAAAAATCTGAAAATTTATACATTTTTCATTGAAAATTTCGCTCATTCTCCCGAATATATTTGTTTTATGGCAAACACTGCAATGAACACAGTGGGCTCAGAAAATGAAACAAATCATTCATTAGGTTAATTATTATTCGAAATTCGTGAAGCGACTAAAGGGTTGGATGACACAGAAATTCAGAATGCGAAACAATTGAATCACAGTTACCAAACGAACGATCGTTCATTATTGAAATGTTTTATTATTTTTTTTTTCAATTCGAATTTTGAAAAACAATTGATTAAGGAAGAGTTTCACTCGTTGCATGAAACAATCATCGTGCAGTATGTCGACAAGGTGTTCTTAAAATCAAATTGCCAATTTGGCTTTGCCGTTACATTTCGTGTTTGTACAGGGTCACTTGTGGCTTTCGATGTTTATAAGTTTGTTTTACCTTTCGATGGATTTTATCCATTTCCTGTTATTATTAAAAGTTGCTATTGGCAAATGGTCTATTATCTCCTTACCGTTGTTAGCTCATTTCTTCTCATTCATATATATTTCCGTTATTTTTTACATTCCACCAGCAGCGAATAGAAGATGACTTCTGGCTGGCTTCCTTTATTTCCTTTTTCGAAAGGAAAACTTTCCCTTTCATTTTTCCCTTTCGACTTCCGATACATAGTTTAATTTTCAGCATATTGTTTTGATGAGCATATGGTGTACAGTGTATGGGGGAGGGGGGGGGGGGAATGTCAACAGAATTCAAACTTGGCGCGCAGTTTAATTCCGATTTGAATTGTTATATGACATTGACTCGCCTATTGAATTCGGGGGTGCTCGCGTCATGTGCATGTTTGTTACTTGTTAACATTGTCAATTGACTACAACATCACTGGAACAGTGACAATGGTTAGGATAAAAGGATAAATTGCTTTCTATTTTTATTAAACTTCAATGCAATTAATGAAATCCAGTCAGAAAAAAAAACACACTTTTACCAATTTCAGTGCGTTTGGAACTCATTCGATATCGGTGGAAGGGGGAAAAAGGATGCAAATTTGAATGATAACCGAGACCCTTGTCAAATTCAAGCGAAATCCGAATGTGGCACAGACAAAGAGCGCAAATACTCTTCAATTTCAATTTGAGTCCCATCAATAATAACGACAAGAACTATTGACTATTGTCATCATTTTGACCCCCTGTTATTTTCCTTCAGCCAGAACAAAAAACACAGCCAAGAGCCATGTTTTATGGAATATTTTATATTGGTGGCTCAAAATGTTATGATTTAAAAATATAAAAACTCAACGACGAAAGCAAAGAAAAAAAAATGGGCAAAATTATTTGCTGATAGATTTTGTCTTAAAGTTTTACCAAATTTCGTTTCATTCATTTCGCATTCCATTGACAGCATGTGTAAGTACGATGTTTGATGATGGAGCACACATTGCACCTCAGACTTCAAACGCAAAACTTTTTTCGTTTGACAAGATCAATGAAACATTTTACAATATGTCATTTTCAATATAAAGCTACGCACCTCATCCTTCTTTTCGGCTAACGACAAACTTGTAATATGAACGACGTTGTGTGCGCATTGCACACGTTCACGCAAAATGAAAGCCTTGTCTTGTACTTTTTGCGGCGATCAATTGACTGAGACTCAAAATTAGCAAGTATGACCTCAAAATTCCTCTTTTCGATCGTCATTTTGATTATAGAGACGATGAAATCCATTGAAATTATGATAATAATGATAGTTTTTCAGTATCCAGAATTCAAACTGTCTTGCGTTCAGCCTTTAACCCTTCTAACCACCGAAAGTTTTTATATTGTACTTTTTTCTCTTTCTTTATCTTTAGTTTGTTGAAACTAAAACATTCCATCATTCGATGAGATATTCATCTTGAAAATGACACTGAATGCATCGTTTAATTCCTTATAATCAACAATAATTTCCCTTTTATCAGCCGCCCATTCAATTTTATATACATATTTTGCTTCACTTCACCACACACTTTTCTTTTCTTTTGGATAAAATATTTTCGAAAACTTGCTCGTTTTCAATGCCAGTTGTCAGTTCAATGCCTGACATAGAAGAAAAAAAAACCGTACACAAAAATGACAAACTAAAGTGAAGAAAAGAACAAAATCGTAACGCATTTCGAACATTTTGCTTGAATTTGTACGAAATTAAATGGATTCGAAAGTTCGGAAGCGAAATGAACATACATTTTCCGAAAAAAAAAACAAAATTAAAAAAAAATAAACGAAAATTTGAAGGCAGATGGCAGAAGGAAACAATCGAGGAAGAACCATCGATGTTCAGAAAGTTTTTAGGAAAAACGCACGTATTTCGTTCCGCATAGCGTATTCTTCAGCACCATTGCCAATGAGACTCTTCACTGAAGAGTGTGAAAACTGGTGAAAAATAAAAGACAAAACATATAGAACATATACAGAAATTGTAGATAGAACCAGAGAACAGTGTACGGTGAACACTCACCAAAATTTATACCCATAAATTTTCAGTTTTCGAAAAGCAGTTAAGGCCATAATTTATGTTATTTTTGTTGTTATATTTTCGGTTCATGTGTGCCATGTGATGTGCAGACTTTGTTCACCTTACCGTTTAATATTGCCAACGTTTCAACTGACTTTCTTTAGTTTTCAGTTTGAATTGAAAGTTGAAAGGCGAATTAAGGGCACAGTAAAATGAAGCACAATAAAGATTGTGCTCAAATTAACGTCTTCGAGAATAATCTTATATATGTAGTTGACTGTTTGTTGGACCCGGAACCCGAAACGAAAACACTTTATTTATTCCCATAATATTGCTGGTGTGCACATTTGACTGCATAGTGATAGAGTCCTCTTACCCCGCATCACTGAATGGCAGGGAAAGCGTAAGCTCACGTGTCATATTATCTAGAATGATTAAGAGAAAGCTTCATTCGTTTCCTCAATTTGTTTTCTTCAACACTCGAAACCAGAATCGATTGTCGTTCGTTTATGTCAAATTTTATATTGAAGCCAAATATTTGTCAAAGCATAAACTCTAAATTGAATTATCGAAAGTTTTTTCAATGGATTTGAATAAAAGGCCACTAATCCGAATAAGTAATAAGTAAGATGTGAATAGCATAATTATACATTCGCCGATTCCAATTTTTTCTGGTTTTTTTTTTTGCTTTGTTCGCCATTTTGTATGGGAAAGAATAAATTGAAATCGAAGCCTACGTTGTCAAATGTGATAATTTTTCCAATCCATAATCCATCCATTCAATATGTATAGGCGTTAAGGGTGTTCGAATTTTTGAAAATAGTCTGGCTCATGCAATAACCTCTTGAGAAAGGCGAAAAAAGAAAAAAAAACAATAGAATCGACATTTGTAGTTCAACTTAGTCTTCGGGTAGAGCAATATAGGTATCAAAAAATGCAACATTCTGAAACACTTTTGAAATATGAAAAAAAATCTTTCTTGTTTCTTTTTTTGCTACAATAAGTCTGGTCCAATGGTTTTTTCGCGTTTCGTCACAACTGCGTGGCGTCTTCTACGATATTACGTTTCGAACGATCGACCATCTCGTAATCTGATAACTTTGGCTTCTTTCATTGTCCAAGTATATGGTCCAATGTGGTTCAATATCAAAAGCGAAAATTCAGTCGCAATGGGCCCGAAACATTTGTTCGAGTATATATAATGCTGACTTGGGAAAATAAAGAGAAAGCTATTCAGAATATTTTCTTTCCAGTAATGGAAGGAATCTCTTATTTCGCTCACCCAGAAAATGTTTTGCTAACTATGTTAGTTGATAAAGATCGAACGATAAGAGAGCAAGCAATTACTGCGATTCATAAAACGCGTGCTCTGTCAGTTGAAAACGAAAGCATAAACCGAATTTTCAATAAGCCAAAGCTGAATTTCAACGCAAAAACATATTACGAAATTTGTTCCATCGATAATAATTACGAACGGCTCATGACAAAGAATCTATGAGATGAAGGTTTAAAATTATGCATAGAAAACAACATAAGCATCACGAATCGATCAAGTCGGAATTCATGTCATACCCAATGCGTGGAAAGATTTATTCGGCTCGTAAGCAACGCGTCTTCACAAGTATTTGGCGAAAAAAAATCGTAATCAAAGAATTCATGCAACGATCGAATCACGAGCAGTTTCAGCGGTTGCAAAAACCAAAAAAGAAAATTATGCTGATTATATGAAAAAATGAAAAATCTTGTATATTATTGTGAAAATCATTATTTTCCGTCATAATATGTTCAACGAAGTCAAAATTTTTCATATTTCAAAAGTATTTCAGAATATTGCATTTTTTGATCCCTATATTGCTTTACCGGAAGACTAAGTTGAACTACAAATGTCAATTCAATTTTTTTGTGTCTTTTTTCGTCCTTCTCAAGAGCTTATTGCATGGGCCAACCCGTTTCAAGATGAATAAGTAAAAATTTTAGATGAATAAGTAAAAACTGTAATTTTTTTGATCATATGTCTTAGTTTACACCTGAGTGACATATTGCCATAAAATAATGTGGGGGTCACCATGGGCGGTATACCTCCGATTGACCCCATATACATAATTATTCGTGTTTTTCTAATGTTATTGTTATCATGTGTCTCTTTCTAACACTATTTCCGTCTTCTTAAAATCAACCTGGTCTCTAGTCTCTATTGATTCTTCTCAATATCCAATTCATGAAACGAGAATTTTTCGATAAAAAGTGATAAAAAGTGATATTCATTATTGAAAATCCATCGACATCGAATTGAGATTCCATCGACATCCATCGATGAATAGCTCTAGTCAGTGTTGACAACATACAAGTATTTAATACGTGTTTTGCTTGATGTGTTAACACAATCAAGCTTTAAAATCGTTTTGCATTTTTTTGTTCCCGGCTTTGAACATAGTAAATCGATTCTGATCGAGCTGAAATTTTGACGGTAGATTCATCCCAAAGTCTAGTTGTCGCAGTGAAATATTTATGGGTTAAAACCCATTGGTTACCAACACACAGATGACATTTGGTTAGTATTCGAACGATTTTCGTACAAAAACTGAAATCTAACTAAATTCGTTCGATTCTGCAAATTTTATACTAAAAATAGTTAGAACCCTTTGACTTTTGAATGTCTGATATTCAATCTTTTTCTTAAATATAAAAATTCAAAAATATTTCAAATAGTTTTATTATTGAATTTAAAATCAAATTCACTTTGTAGAATATTATACTTATACTATTGTTTATTCATAAATGAATCACAAAATAATAATTTGAAAAAGTCAGACATTAAAGTTTTGAAAAATTCTGAGTTCTAACCATTTTTAGTATAAAATTTGCAAAATCAAACGATTGTGGTTAGGTTTCACTTTTTGTGCCAAAATCGTTCGAAAAGTCAGACATTAAAGTTTTGAAAAAATTCTGAGTTCTAACCATTTTTAGTATAAAATTTGCAAAATCAAACGATTGTGGTTAGGTTTCACTTTTTGTGCCAAAATCGTTCGAAAACTAACCAATTGTCATCTATGTGAAGTTATGGGCCCAAATGTTTTTCTTCACACAGACGTTTTTTACCCACCGCTTGCATTGAACAATGTTAATCAAATGCAAATGAGACACGCGGCAGTTCTAAAATTTTGACATTTATCTCGCTATGGCGTGCCCATTTTACTGAAAAAAATCGTCAAAGTGATGAGTTTTGATGAAGTTGTCAGGTTCAACGATGAATTGTCAGGGGAGGAGTGGCCCCGGAGACGTGAAAATTTTACAATTAGTATATTTTTAGACGAGCTATCGATCGTCTATAGGGATGGATCCATATTTTCAGTTTATCGGGTAGCTGTAGTGTACCAATCTACATTTCATAGAATTTTTTCATATTCAAATGCTCAAGTTCAAGTGACTATAAAATGGGATTGATGAGTGCGCCCAATGTCCTATCATCACAGATGATGGAATTAGATGTGTTCTATCCACTAGCAACAGTTATGGGTCGATATGGTTCAATGAAGCGAGGGCGTTCCCATTTTACTGAAATAAATCGACAAAGTTATAAGTTTTAATGAAATTTAACGATAAATAGTCAGGGGAGGAGTGATCCCGGAAACGTGAAAATTCCACAGAAACGTAAATCGGAGAATTTTAAATTTTCTTAAAGACGACAGAATTACTATAGCTAAAAGGTCCAACACATCAAGCATTCTGTCAATTAATTGGCAGTGTATTTTATTATTTTTTCCAAACGTTATTCGTATCACTACAAATCTTACTATCTGTACATTGTTCGTAAAAAATAGATTTTTTGAATTCGTAGATCAAGCTTTACTTTCGAGTTTTTTGGGAGTGTATTGTGAACAGAAATCATATATTGTTGAAGTGTCATAGCATTTCTTTAGAAATTTCCCTGAATTGAAAATTTTTCTCAATAAATTTCTCAAAAAAATGATCTTCATCTTTACGTTTTCATTCAAATCGTTTGGACAACAAAAAGAATTTGATAACAATTTCGAGTTTAATACGATCTGTAGTGCATATTTCTGAATTCGGTACTATCGAATTCTACTTGTTAATATTCGAATGGAATTAAATTTGTATAATTGTTCAAAACATGTTTAAGTTTAACTGATCACTGACGCAATTATGATTGGCACATGCTTAAAATCTGACCAGTGAAGTTCAATAATGGACACAAATTTAAAAAAAAAAAAAAAAAAAAAAAAAAATAACGTTAGTGTTGGGCATTAAAACAGTTGCAAAAAGCCAAAATATGAGCAGCCAGAATGCATTGGTTGTATAAATAGTAAATAGGGCATATGAGTGTTTTTCTTTTGTCCCAGATTTCGTGTCATAGCTTAAATCTTGATAAAGACAGATAACAAAGCAGACATGCGTTGAAAGGGCGCTGTCCATACATTTAATTTGCGCTGTAGATGAACAAACTGAGTTAATTGGTTCAAAAGTAATGCTACATTACTTGAGACATTAGACCAAAAAAATGCAATTTTATCAATATTTTTCAACTTTGGGACATCCTATCGTTCAGATAATGACTCATTCCATGCAATATTATTATTTGATGTGATGGGAGCATCTATTAATGAAATTTTGAGTGCCACAGACATTGGAAAGAATTGTGTGAATTTTTCAAACGCAAATATCAAAATTATATGAAATTAATTCCAATCGAATATTAAATAGTTATAATAAAGACCATCTGAATGTCGTAATGCTCATATTTTCGTTTGAAGGTGAAAAGTTTACCTGTTTTGAACACTTTATTTTGTATTTTTCTAGGAAGTGATTTTTTTAGTGAGACAATTATAGAAACTTAGTTGAAATATTAAACATCTTAAACTGTACAATGTACAATGTACATACATCAGTCGTAAATATAGATTTTTTTGGCAGTGTATCATGAAGAGCAATTATTATTGTTGAAGTGTCATATTATCATCATTTGCTTGGTTCGAATTGACAGCTGAACAAATATCACTTGAGACTTAGGAAATTTTACTGCATTCACGTAGAAAAAATACATTTTATGTCCTTGGTATTTTTAATTTCGAATTCAATTCAAACGTATTTTTTCTTTGCCCTGCGTTGAAAAAATAACACGTTCTATTTCGGACGATTCATATATCAGCTAAGTTTTTATAATTGTCTCACAAAGACAACAATTTTCTACAGTAGCAATATTAATATTCGAATGGAATTAAATTTGTATTTTTGTTCAAAACATGTTTACTTTTTACTTTTTTTTATTCGAATATTAATGTTGCGTTTGAGAGTGAAAAACATGTTTGTTTTGCAATTTTAACTACGTATTTTTGTAGAAAATCGTTGTTTTTCGTGAGTTCGATGAAAACAATCCAAACCGAGGGAAAAATCGATCTAAAATGCAAAACTGCTTATTCGACAATACTTGCGGTACTAGAGATCCATTCAAGAGGAGAGTGTCTTTTCGAATTCTGATCGAGAAATTGAAATCTGTGAAATCAGCGGATTAGGTTTCTTCGTTTCTTAACATTTTCACAATATAATTCGTAAATAATATTTTCCTTCTATGAAAAATAATCTATGATTTCATTTTTCAACTCTCTCATAAAAATTCTGTTTATTTATTGAGATTTTCATGTAGTTTCATATATCTATTTGGTTTTAAGTTTTATTTCAACATTTATATACTTTTTTGAGATATACTCAGATGAACATTTCGAATGCTATGCATCCATCTTCAGTGAGCTTCTACTAAAAACTGACGATTTACAAGAAATTATTTTGTGATGTGAAAAAAACAGTTATTACTCTCATATATTTCAAGAATTTTCTTTGAGTTTTATCTGACTGAGGATATAATTTTCACTTCACCGTCACTATAAGTAAACAACACGAGGATGTGGATAATCTGATCCAGTTTCAATTCAAATAATATTTTATGGATTATCATTTTTGAAACGGACACTGTGGATCGGTTGGGATAGTTTTTAAGCATGATAACTATTTTGATTGGAAGAATATCGAACATTTTGTTTATTATTAAATCTATTCTTTTATCTTTCATCACATTATAATCGGAATATTGAATCTGAGACATCAATTATTCTTTGTTCCATTAGATTCGGAATAATAGGGTCATATTTGAAAGAAAATTAATTCAAAAAAATGATTATCAGGTTTTCGGTATTTCAATAACAGTGGAAAATGAGATTTTGGCCGATTGAATGCAAATCTTCAGTAATTCAGAGTTACTATATGAAGAAGGATGATTCTTTCACAATTTAAAATACGTGAAGCTTTGATGGTTAACTAAATTTCAATTTCCATGTTGATCTGATCAATTAATGAAATTGGGTGAACTAAAGTACAAAATAAAAACCAAAGCGACAGTAGTCCAATTAAAGTATCATTCTACACATTAAAGTGAAAAACACAATAGATTTCGTTCAATAAACTGTATATAAAGTATGTCTGAAAAAAAGTGAGCCCAATGTCCGATCTTACTACTATGATCGTTTCGTATAGGAAGTGAATTTAGAGATGGGACAGAACTGAAAAGGAAACAAGGCAGAATTCGATCGTATCGAAATTCAGAAATATGCACCACAGGTCGTACTAAACCTTAGAGTGTTATCAAAAACTCGACATTTCCAATCAATCTGAATCAGAGTCCGGCAGTATACGATACATGCGATACATATCGCTGTAATAATTAAAAATATAAACCAAAAAAAAAATAACATTTTTTATTAAAATAAAGGGCACAGTGCCGTCGAAAATGTCTTTCAGATTGTGAATCTGAAAGAAATTTCGTAAATAAGCGAATAATTTAGAAAAAAACTAGCATTTAAAATAGAATTTGAGATGCGCATATTTCTATTAAATCCAAAATTTCAGATCGATCATAATATTGGAAAATGGTTAGAAAGTGCCTTGAAGGAAAAAAAAAAAACCAAATATGGTAATGCACCCTGTGTTGCATAAAAAGACCGGTGGCGCATCACCGGTCTAGTGATAGAAGGATTGAAATTTAATCCAATCGACCTGATTGGTAACTTGGAAAAGGATTTTTTTTAATATTTCATGCTGTATGACAGCAGAACACGTGTCTTTAGTAAAGACTCTTTACATCTTGAGATGGATCGAAAATAATTGACTTTCTCGGGCTATTTAAATTAAAAACTACGTTTCGGAAAATGAGCTGAAAACAATGTGTATGAAAACAATGTGTATGAAAGGCTTGGTATATGGTATTTCCGTTTGAAAGTGAAAAACATGTCTGTTTTGTAATTTTATCCATATATATTTTTGGGAATTGGTTGTTTTTGTGAGACAATTATAAAAAATTATTGGAAATATTAATCATATGAAATTGAACGTGTCAATTTTACGATGCAGGGACATCAAATAAATATTGAATAAAAATGCAAAGCGCTATTTCCCGATCAATCTTTTGAGAAAATTTCCGAGTACAACTCTACGCCTTCGTTGTCACATGTCATTGTTTTTGCAATCCACAATCCATACATTTAATACGTACAATTTACTAAGCAATGTACATCGATCGATAAAAATAAATTTGTTTGGCAGCAATTCTAATTGCTGAATTATAATAATTACTGTTGGAATGTCATATTATCAACATTTGCTTTGTTCGAATTGATAGTTGAACAAATAATACTTGAGACTTAGGATATTTGACTGTATTCATGTAGAAAACATACACTTTCTGTCATTGGTATTTTTAATTCAAATTTATTTCAAATTCAATTCAAACGTATTTTTTTGATGACCTTCAATTGGAAATATACCACGTTCCATTTCATATAATTCATATTACGTCTCAGTTTTGATAATTGTCTCGCAAAAACATTTATTTTTCTAGAAAAATAATTATAGGCTAGTGATTATAATCGATCATCGAATTTCTTGGCTATTTCGAGCCAACAGTTTTCGATTTTATCTTCACAACCAATTTATATTATACTATATTGTGCCAAGGGTTCAATAGTTTTATTCCAATCAAGGAAAAAATAAGCAGCAAATCGTTTTTCCATTCATTTCAATCGAATCTTGATTGTGTGTCATACTATATAATTATTTGCCGATATTTCGATATTTCAGATTGAAATAATATGTTTGTTCTCAATTGCTTTTCAGTCGAAAGAAGTTTTTTGTTTTTGAATGATCCACGTAATCCAAACACATCACGGCTGATTATAATGTTGCTACGCAAGAAAAAATATCGCTAGTGAGCAAATAAACTGATCGAATATTGTTTTATTTGGAGAGGAAATAACACATTTGCACATGTATGAATTCACGACGCATGAATGAATTGTATTTTATTATATCATTTTGCCTCAAAATAAACATATAAATACGCTCCGAATACTTCAGTTCGGCAGTTGACTCAATTTAAACATTTCAAACTGTTCGACTATTGAATATTGTAATGAAGAATTTAAAAACATTGAATTTTATTCTGCTATTTGGAGTCTTGATGACTGTAAATGCAGAAACATCGACATTCAAAGGAGAATTAAAAACTGAATATCATAAAAGTGGATATAATATTGATCGTACAGCAACAAGCGGTGTTGAGTTCTTAGTCGAGAAACTCACGGATAAAGTCGCGGTCTATGGATTTCTTTATTGTCCGAATGGTCGATTGGCTTTCCAAAAAATCAAAGCTAAAATGGCAAACAACTTTGGTAGAGCCGGTCCCATTCAACCATGGAAAGTTGTATTTGGAGACTTTCTCGAATATGTTAATAACATAGATTCTGTTTTTGAACCTTCACCACAGTTAGCTAAATTAAAAGGTAAATGAAATAATGAACTCCCAATATGAAATGTATGTGTATGAGAATTTTTTTTATGTGCATCATGTGAGTGATTGAAGCTGTCTGACAAAAAGTGTATTAAACTGGTATGAATGAACTGTATGTAAAGAATAACGTATTGTGAAATAATAATGCAAGAGTACAACACAATGGAAAATTGTTTGTGTGTGTTTGTATTTGATTTTAATTGATATATTATTGTCGTCCTCTTTCAACAGAATTGGTAGCAGTTGTAATGGTTGTCGAAAAAAATGACATTGGATATTTCGTAACGATACTCGAAAAAAAACCAGAATCTTCTGAGTATTCGAATTTATTTAATTGGGTAACATTACGTGGCATTTTAGAGCCAGTGATTTCCACAATAAAGATTAAAAATGTTGAAGATTTCACTTCAAAAAACAGTAGAATTATGCTGTCAATTAACTGTAACTTTACTGAACAGAAAAAATTAAACTCTGGATCTCTCGAAGCTTTTACGGGAACAATGGAACAGAAAGCTGAAAATTGGAATAATTATCTTAAGGCCATAGATAATGAAGGCGGAAAGGCTAAAGGCATTATCATTATTGATTTATTCGATTAAAATTCAATTCAAATAAAAACATCAAATCAATGGTTGATTTGAATCAAACTGAAACCATTTTTTTTTCTTTTCTTTTTCTTTTCTTTTCTTGCTTGAACTTGTATAGCTTACGTGATCAACTTTTTTCGACCAAAATCCGGTACAAATACCGGACTATCATATGAAAAATCGG